>CAJNOI010001109.1:0-19129 GCA_905250115.1 Adineta steineri | reverse complement strand
GTGTGTGTGGGTGTGGTTGTGGGTGTAGTGTATGGATATGGGTGTGTGTGGGTGTGGGGTATGAGTATGGGTGTGTGTGTGGTTGTGTATATAAATGTGGATGTAGGTGCAGGTGACGTTGTTAAACTGAGGATAATGGAATACTCGCACCCACACCCACACACCCACACCCAGACACCCTCACGCTAATTTTTTCAAGATCATCAATAGAATTATGATTATGAGTCTTATTTTTTTTCTATTGGTTGTTTTGTAATACTGAAGAGTACAGTAATAAATAAATGAAACAGCAAAAAATCGACTATACACTGGAAGAAATATGTATTTATTTCTCTTAGGATTTCAGAGTGACGGTGAAGTAGTGTTTAAATTTAGAATTGATTTCAATTTTATGTTATGATCAATCTACAACTGAGTCTAAGATATTCTCTTTATTAGAGTAGTAAATGTTTTTAATATTTTGAGGGTGTGGATATGATTATTCTTGTTATTTCCCCGCACCCAACCACACTCAAGAATATAAACCAAATGATCAGTAAAAATATATTCAGTGTTCTATATGGGCACGGCCAGCTAACGGTCCTCTTCGTTGGGGATGGTTCAAAATCAGTAAGATACAGTAGAAAAAATTGTTATAGAGATTATGATCTTGAAATATCATTAAGTTTGTTCTGCATTCCGAGTTGCTCAGTTGACATATAAAACCAATATCATTTTTCTTTCCTACGAGCTTAAAAATACGACTAATCACGAAATTTCACTGTTTTCTCGGTTTTTAACCTTTCGTTTTTGTCAAAGTAATCAAAGAAATTTTCTATGAAATTTTGAAAAGAAAATAAAAATGAACTAATCGATTTATAAAAAGAACAATATTCTTAATCGTTACAGAATAAAAAAAAGTTAGATTTCATAGTTAAAATTATCATAAAAATGGCACTAAACTGTTCTCCATAGAAAAAGAGCAAACAGCTCAAATTCCGTCACGCTCAACTTATTAAGTCGTCTTCTTTAAAGGAAATATCTTTCAGAGAAAATGATATGATATTCTAGGAGCTTGTGAAAAGCTCAACAACCTATGTAAAAAACGTTCATGTATGAGTCGCTAAGTTTCGAAGAAAAATGTTAAAATCTGAGTCCTTCCTTAAAGTTTTGTTCATTTTTGATATTCCGTAACGAACGATGTTTTTCATATAACTCCGTTATGGCTTGCCACAACTCATTTGAAGTTTTTAGTGCTAGTACAGCTAGTTATAATCTTCATATATGGTAAAAATTTCAGAAACATCTCTCTTGTTATTGAGAAGATACATGTCTCACAAGTTCAAAAAATGAAATTTCGTAACGCTTGGCCGTGTCCATATACATTATCAATCAAGAAATCAAATTATCAGTGGAATAGTTATTCTTTGCTGACTATTAGGTTTCACCAATTAACTAATTCTTTGCTCAGTAAATGAATAGTTTCTTCAGTAGTAATATTAAAGTGTCAGTATTGAGTTCAATTTATTCATTTGATATTTCATTTATTTATCGAATGAGCAGTATTTCATCCGTATTCATTTCTGTTTTTTCGACAAAATAAGTTTTAGTATCAATAGATAAATGATTCTTCGTCACGACTGATGATGATATTGTCTTGAGAAGTGTCTATTGATATGAGTGTTATTGTAGATGTGAATATGAGTAATAAATATTTATTCAACATTGACATCCACATTATCATACAAGAGAAAGAAATATTACTTTTTCATTCAAACCACCATTGCATTTTCTCCTAAAAAATATTGAATATACTTTACATATAAGATCGAAATCAAACAACTATGAATTGAAAATAAAGAAAAAAGAAATAATTTGTATCAACTGTCTCACATACGTTTCGCGTGAAAAACGAATTTACTCGAATAAAATTTTATATTTGTAATAGAGAATAGATTTTATTATTTTAAAACATTAAAAGCAAAATTATTTCTCTTTTCTGCAGATTAGATACAGGAAAAGAACAATTGCAAATATATATATATGTATGAATTTATAAAAGTCATCAAAATTTGTCAGCATTTTTCTGTAGTTAAATGTCAAAATATAATACATAAATTATCCATACCATAATCAAGATCTCCGGATCCAGATGGTGTAAAAATAACTTTATTAATTCCACTCCAATTAAGCACAACTGAAGTTTTTGTATATGTATTTAATGAATATGTGGTTGTGTTCAATTGGGTATTTGAATAATAACCAGTAATCTTGACTTTTGTTGAGTTTGACCATCCGGCAGCCATTATACATGACACAAATGTCATTGTGGAGTTAGCCGATAGTGTTTGCATTGTAGTAGGATGTTTGCTCCATCCTATATATATACCAGAGGCAACAGCATGCCTATAGCCAGACTTAGGCACAGCACTTATGTTTATATAATATCCATTTGTCCAGCTAAGTCCTGCATAGTTTGTTGGAAGTTCGGCTTCGCGAGGATTTGCTGATGGAATATCATCAAATGTAATAGCAGTTGCATCCGATTGGCAGACTATAAACAGTGAATAGTTAATTCAAAAGAAAAAATGTTAATCAATCTCCTAAGCAAGTCAAAAGTCCATGTTGAGAGTGAGTGTGGGTATTGGTGTGGATGAAAAAGTAACAGCTGCACCCACACCACCCCCGCCCACACCAACACCCAAACTCTAAAGGTTTCATATTTTCTCGAGGGTGTAGGTAGGTGTGAGTGGCGGTGTGTGCATAGTGTGTCTGTGATACCCACACCTATATCCTCATCCTCACTCCACCCATCGTAAGCAATAAAGTTCTTTACGAAAGAATATACATCTCGACTTGCTCGGTGTAGACACACGTCACAATGAGCATTTAGTTTTCATCGAATCAAATAGAGCAAAAATAACAAAAACTAATAAATAACATATTCTCATACAAAAAGATAGTATCATCAGAAACACCATCATTCGTTAATCTTTGATCTTTGCTATTATTTCAGTTAGAGAAATTACCTTATCTTTATTTTATCAAATAAACATAAGCAGAGTTGTTATGTTTCCAAAAAAAAGAATAAAAAAAGATTTCTTTCTATAGTAGATAATGAGACAAATCTTTAGCATAGCAATAGGATATATTAATCCATATTCTTTCTTATCACTACCCTCATATCGTCATGTGATATTATAAAAAAAATAAAGATGATACTTGAAATACTATATGGAAAAACTTTTTCAGACACTTTATTTGTATCTATGGTATCTGGTTTTTTTGTAAGTTACATAGATAAAACTTGTCAAAAAAGGATTTGCTAGGGTATAAATTTCTTTATTTATTAAGATAAAGAGTTTTTATATTTATTCTTTCTTATAGGGAATAATAAAAACAATGAAATATCTGGAATCTCAATCAGCTTAGACAAGTAAGAATCAACTAACAATATATGATTGATGTTTTTTTATTAAATAGCCTGTTATAAGTAATTGTAAGTAGTTAATCAACTTCTTTCTATTACTTTTTGAACACAAACATACCTGATTGTGTTGTTGTTGATCCTTTTGCTGTTGTTTTTGTTGATGATTTTGCTGTTGCTGACATCGATGTTGTTGACCCTTTTCCTGTTGTCGTTATTATTGTTGTTAAATTTGTTTCAACAACGTTCCCCTTTTTCGTGAGAATAATAGCTGTTGGGATACTAATGCCCGCTATTATCACAATAGTAAATATGATCCACATCAATTTACTTCGAATACACACACATCTAAAATTAAAATTTTTTTTTGTCTGCTAAAGCTCAGAATACACGTACGATCTTGTCGATTGTGTAGGTTGTGTTTCACCTATATCGCTGTTAACCGAATGAGGCTACAAAGTGAAGAAAAAAAACGAATTAGTTTTTTTCTCGTAATAAATCATATCACAAACACTTATTCTGTTGCTTTGATCCATTCGTAAAGCTTCGTCAAAGTTTTGCAATGTTATGGAATTAAATCTAAAAAAGGATTCGGAAAAATATGATATAAAAAAACTTTTAGATTTAAAGGCAATGTAATATCTAGAGGATCATATCATGAAGGTATGAGAGTTTTTGATATTAAACACCTATTTGAGTGAGCCTAAAATCAAAATGAAGAAAAACAAAGTTGGAGACGCATAAAATAGGAGAAAAAAGTTTGTCTATTTGATTATTATTCATCATAAACTTAATAAATAAAGACTTTATTATAAAATTTAAGAGAACACAAAAAAACATGATTTTTATTATTTCGGATCTATCATTGACTTAATAAATCAAAATATTTCTAATAATGTTAAGAAAAGTAAAATCATCCTTTTCTCCCAGGTTCATCAATCATAAAAGATTAAAATAAATCAAGAATATACACGTAGGTGTTTAACATATAGAAAAAAAAGTACAAGAATGATTTAGATAAAATTATAAATCATATTTTGAACTTTTATGCCGTTCAACAAGGACTACATAAGTATGTGTACAAAATGTTCTCAAATTGAAACGACATGTTATCACCTACTGGGACAAAGATACCTGTATTGATGTGAAAATATTCACTGGTCCTAATTCCGAGGATTATTAGAATTGGTATTCATCATCTCAGTACTGCTATGGTTTTTGAACGAATTCATATTTTTATATATTCTTTTTCATCAAGCTCCAGAATACTATTTCATTCTTATTTGTGTATCTAATTTTTTGAGAGAATTTTTTAATCCATCTTTCAAAATGGTTTTGGAAAAATTCTTAATTTCGATTGGAGTAATATTTTTGTTTTTATCATAAATCTTTGAAATTGATTGATATTATTTGAATAAGAAATGTTTTTATGTATTTCTCATTCATTTTTTTTATATATTACTAGAGAAGAGAGGTTAAAGATTTTTTTTTATGACAACTGATTAATTTATGATGAAAATATTTCGAGAATATTCTAAAAGTTTGACATTTCTGTTGTTTTATATATAAATTCTTTGATTTTATTATATGATTTACAAATTAAAATTGCCTATAATGAATTGAGGTCAATAATTAATCTTTACTTGATTTTGTTCATTAAATAAATATAAAAATTCTGCATTCTAACTAATGACTTTATCAAAATAAGAAAAAAATTTCTGAAAATTAAATATATTGTCCTCTGCTGTCGACCATAAAAAACTGTGTCTCGATGTGTGGTTGTTGATATGGGTGTGGATGTGACCGAGGATGGGTATAGATGTGGGTTCGGATGTGTGCGTGAGTGTATCTTGTTTATTGTACTCAAATCCACATCTGCACCCATATCCACGTCTACACCCACACCCTATTAATGATTTTTTCATATATGAAATGTAGAGAAAATAAGATAAAGAATATATTGAGCGCATCATAAAAGGTCCAGCGTTTGCTACAGAGTTTTAAAAAAGTTTATCTTTATCGATAAAAACTTCTTGCTCATATCTTTCTATCAATTTTGTCTGACTGGGTCAGGGAAAAAAGTAAAAGTTTTATTTAAATCGGGACTAATAGTAAAACCATATAGAATACAAATCTAATAATGAATTATGTAGTAATCTGTATATTTTATTTGTGACTTTTTGTTAAACTTTGTCCGAAATAATCCATATTAATAATCGGATATGATCTTTATTTAATTATTTATAGAAAATAAAAATATTTATCTTATAATTAATATATGAACCAACGCTTTCGAGAATAAAATCTGCTATTTATTGAATAATTCATTGAAGATCTATCATTTTATGAAAATTAATAGAAGATCGTAATATTATATTTGACAAAGTAAAATAAAATTGAAAGTGAAAAGAATTTTATTAAACAACGTGTTAAGAAATCTAATTATAATTTGTTTTTGAAGGTTAAATAGAAATTCTAGGAAAGAATAATAACAAGTACTATTTTATATTATTTTATTTGTGCGGATAAATAATCATCTTATTCAACTTTGAAGAGTTTTCTTTTCGTACTTATTTTGATTCTTGTCAATCGTATCTATTAATTTGTATTGATTGAAAAACGAAAACTAAATCTCTTTCTAATTTCTAAGGATAATATCTGAAATTGAATTAATTCTCTCATCTATATATTCATTTTTAAATAAGTTCATTTAAAAAATGACTTAATATCAAAATAATTCTCATTGTTACAAATCTAAACATAAAAAACCACTTCTTTCTTATTACTAAGTCTTATTCTTATATTTGGATCTTGTTTGTTTTCCTATAAAAACGAATTTTTAAATAAAAAATAGCTGTTATTTATTTAAATTGAAATCAAGATAGATTTAATGATCTAGATTCTTCAATAAAATTCAAGTCTCATTGATTATCAAATTAGAATTTTGTTTGTTTCATTTTTGTTAAATATATCTTATTGAGGATTTAGTTTTTTTTTATTAAATAATTATAATTAAAATATCAATGTTGAATATTCTATTCGTAATTTAAAATCATCCTGCTCACGTGGTTTATAAACTAGTTTTTGATATGAAAAAACAAAACTTATCTTATTCTTATCTTTTATAAGAAATATGTCGAATAGGAAAGTGTCTATTTTACCTTTTATTCCAAGAAGAAAATTCCTATGAGAAAATCTTATTTTCATTTTCAGTTCACTTGTATTATTCTTGAGAAAATAAATCTATGAAAATTATTTATTTCAATTATTCAAAAGTTTAATTAAGGTGCACACAATACAAAATTACAGCAAAATTGTTTTTTGCTTTTTCACACATGCTTGTAAAAATATATTCAGTGTTCTATCTGGGCACGGCCAGCTAGCGGTTCCTTTCGCTGGGGATGGTTCAACATCAGTAAGGTACAGAAGAGAAAATTGTTATAGAGAGTATGATCTTGAAATATCATTAAGTTTGTTCTGCATTCCGAGTTGCTCAGTTGACATATAAAATCAATATCATTTGTCTTTTCTACGAGCTTAAAAATACGACTAATCACGAAATTTCACTGTTTTCTCGGTTTTTAACCTTTCATTTTTGTCAAAATAATGAATGGAGTTTTCAACAAAGTTTTAAAAAGAAAATAAAAATGAACTAATCGATTTATAAGAAAAACAATATTCTTAATCGTTACAGAATAAAAAAAGTTAGATTTCATAGTTAAAATTATCATAAAAATGGCACTAAATTGTCCCTCACAAGAAAAGAGCAAACCGGTGAAATTCCGTAACGCTCAATCTATTAAGTCTTCTTCTTTAAAGGAAATATCTTTCAGAGAAAACGATATGCTATTCTAAGAGCTTGTGAAAAGCTCAACAACCTATATGGAAAACGTTCATGTATGAGTCGCTTAGTTTCGAAGAAAAATGTTAAAATCTGAGTCTTTCCTAAAAATTTTGTTCATTTTTAATATTCCTTAACGAACGATTTTTTTCATATAACTCCGTTATGGCTTGCCACAATTCATTGAAGTTTTTAGTACTAGTACAGCTAGTTATAATCCTCATATATGGTAAAAATTTCAAAAACATCTCTCTTGTTATTGAGAAGATACATGTCTCACAAGTTGAAAAAATGAAATTCCGTAACCCTTGGCCGTGTCCATATACATTATCAATAAAGAAGTCAAATTATCAGTGGAACAGTTATTCTTTGCTGACTATCAGGTTTCACCAGTTAACTAATTCTTTGCTCAGTAAATGAATAGTTTCTTCAGTAGTAATATTAAAGTGTCAGTATTGAGTTCAATTTATTCATTTGATATTTCATTTATTTATCGAATGAGCAGTATTTCATCCGTATTCATTTCTATTTTTTCGACAAAATAAGTTTTAGTATCAATAGATAAATGATTCTTCGTCACGACTGATGATGATATTGTCTTGAGAAGTGTCTATTAATATGAGTGTTATTGTAGATGTGAATATGAGTAATAAATATTTATTCAACATTGACATCCACATTATCATACAAGAGAAAGAAATATTACTTTTTCATTCAAACCACCATTGCATTTTCTCCTAAAAAGTATTGAATATACTTTATATATAAGATCGAAGTCGAACAACTATGCATTGAAAATAAACAAAAAAAGAAATAATTTGTATCAACTGTCTCACAAACGTTTCGAGTGAAAAACGAATTTAACCGAATAAAATTTTATATTTGTAATAGAGAATAGATTTTATTATTTTACAACATTGAAAGCAAAATTATTTCTCTTTTCTGCAGATTAGATACAGGAAAAGAACAATTGCAGATATATAGATATATATATATATATATATAATATGCATGAGTTTATAAAAGTCATCAAAATTTGTCAGCATATTTTTGTAGTTAAATGTCAAAATATAATACATAAATTATCCATACCATAATCAATATCTCCGGATCCAGATGGTGTAAAAATAACTTTATTAATCCCGCTCCAATTAAGCACAACTGAAGTTTTTGTATATGTATTTAATGAATATGTGGTTGTGTTCAATTGGGTATTTGAATAATAGCCAGTAATCTTGACTTTTGTTGAGTTTGACCATCCGGCAGCCATTATACATGACACAAATGTCATTGTGGAGTTAGCCGATAGTGTTTGCATTGTCATAGGATCTCTGCTCCATCCTACATATATACCAGAGGCAACAGCATGTCTATAGCCAGACTTAGGGCTAGTGGTTATGTTTATATAATATCCATTTGTCCAAGTAAGCCCTGCATAGTTTATTGGAAGTTCGGCTTCGCGAGGATTTGCTGATGGAATATCATCAAATGTAATAGCAGTTGCATCCGATTGGCAGACTATAAACAGTGAATAGTTAATTCAAAAGAAAAAATGTTCATCAGTCTCCTATGCAAGTCAAAAGTCCATGTTGAGGGTGGGTGTGGGTATTGGTGTGGATGAAAAAATAACACCCGCACCCACACCACCCCCGCTTACACCAACACCCAAACTCTAAAGGATTCATATTTTCTCGAGGGTGTGGATGGGGGTGTGTGCATAGTGTGTCTGTGATACCCACACCCACACTCTAACTATTGAATAACATATTCTCATACAAAAATATAGTGTCACCAGAAACATCATCATTCTTTAATCTTTGATCTTTGCTATTATTTCAATTAGAGAAATTACCTTATCTTTATTTTATTAAATAAACATAAGCAGAGTTGTTATGTTTTCAAAAAAAAAAAAGAATAAAAAAAGATTTCTTTCTATAGTAAATAATGAGACAAATCTTTAGCATAGCAATAGGATATATTAATCCATATTCGTTCTTATCACTATCCTCACATCGTCATGTGATATTATAGAGAAATAAAGATGATACTTGAAATACTATATGAAAAAAACTTCTTCACATACTTTGTTTGCATCTATGATATCTGGCCTTTTTTATAAATTACATAGGAAAAAACTGGATTTCCACGAAAATAAATTTCTTTGCTATATAAAGATAAAGAGTTTTTATATTTATTCTTTGTTATAAAGAATAATAAAAACAATGAAATATCTGGAATCTCAATCAGATTAGACAGGTAAGAATCAACTAACAATACATGATTGATGTTTTTTTTCATTAAATAGCCTATCATAAGTTATTGCAAGTAATCGATCAACATCTTTCTATCTCTCTTTGAACACAGACATACCTGCTTGTGTTGTTGTTGATCCTGGTTCTGCTGTTGTAGTTGTTGTTGATGATTTGATGGTTGTTAACATCAATGTTGTTGATCCTTTTCCTGTTGTCGTTATTATTGTTGTTAAATTTGTTTCAACAACATTTCCCTTTTTCGTGAGAATAATAGCTGTTGGAATACTAATGCCCGCTATTATCACAATAGTAAATATGATCCACGTCAATTTACTTCGAATACATCCACGTCTAAAATAAAAACAACATTTTTCATTTACTAAAGCTCACAATACACGTACGATCTTGTCGATTGAGTAGGTTGTATTTCGCTTATATCGCTGTTAACTGACTGAGGCTACAAAGTAAAGAAGAAAAACGAGTTAGTTTTTTTCGCTTAATAAATCGTATCACAAACGCTTATTCTGTTGCTTTGATCCATTCGTAAAGCTTCGTCAAAATTTTGCAATGTTATGAAATTAAATCTAAAATATTTGGGAAAAATATGATATGAAAAAACTTTTAGATTTAGAGACAGTGTAATATCTACAGAATCATATTATGAAGGCATGCGAGTTTTTGATATCAAATACTTACTTGAGTCGCCTTAGAATCACAATGAAGAAAAACAAAGTTGGAGACGTATAAATACGAGAAAAATGCTTGTCTGTTTAATGCCTATTGATCATAAACTTAATAAATGAAGTCTTAATTACAAAGTTTAAGAGAAAATAAAAAAAACGTGCTATTTATTATTTCGGATCTATGATTGACTTAATAAATCAAAATATTTCTAATAATGTTAAGAAAAGTAAAATCATAGTTTTCTCCCAGATTCATCAATCATAAAAGATTAGAATAGATGAAGAATATATACGTAGGTGTTTAACATATAGAAAAAAAAGTACAAGAATGATTTAGATATAATTATAAATCATATTTTGAACTTTTATGCCGTTCAACAAAGACTAAGTGAGTATGTGTACAAACTATTCTCAAAATAAAACGATGTTTTCGCTTACTGGGACAAAGATACATGTATTTATATGAAAACATTCACTGATCCTTTTTCTGAGAATTATTGAAATTGGTATTCACCATTTTAGTATTCTTGTGATTTTTGAGCGGATTCATGTTTTTATATATTCTTTTTCATCAAACTCCAAACTCCTATTTCATTCATATTTGTGCATCTCATCTTGTGAGAAAAATTTTCATTCATCGTTCAATATACTTTTAGAAAACTCTTGATTTCGATTGAATTAATATTTTTCTTGTTATCATGAAATGTTTGAAAATGATTGATATTATTTGAATAAGAAATGTTTTTATGTATCTCTCATTTATTTTAGTATTTTAAAAGTTTAGACATTTCTTTTATTTTATGTCTAAATTCTTTGGTTTTATAATATGATTTGCTAATCATAAATGTTCATATAATGAATTCAGAAGTCAATAATTAATCTTTACTTGATTTTGTTCATTAAATAAATATAAGAATTCTCCATTCTAATTAATGGTTTTATTAAAATAAGAGAAAAATTTCTTAAAAATAAGCCTATTAATTGCCCTTTGCTCTCGACTATAAAAAAAACTGTATCTCGATGTGGGTGTGGTTGTTGATATGGTTTTCATATATACCAAATATTCAGACCTATACCTACGCCCATCCTCAGAGTTTTTAGTCAGACCGATTTTCTTCAATATTTTTATGAAGTTAGTCGAAAATGGAAGCCAAACTCAAAGAAATAAAAACAAAACAAAACAAGATTAATGATTAATTTAATGAGCGTGTGATTGTGCTGCTTCTTCAAAATATATTTTCTTTCATCGATCATTTATATATTATTTATCTACACATATAAAAGTACGTCATCAATTACGCATGACAATTCCTTAGCATGACATAAGTACGTCATTGGCTTATGCGCATATGAATTATATTCATTATCAAACCATCAACAGCTTTGTTTTTCATATCTTATCTTTTTTAGGCGCCTGTCTATCTATAATTTTACATTGTATTCAATTTCTTTTTGTTTTGTTTTGTATACTTCATTCACAACTCATTCAACCATTTTCAGAATATTTATCTTTTTCTCCTTTTATATAATATAACAAGGCTTGTTTTTTTTAACAGAAAATGTACATCTTTATTAAATCTATGTTATTAATACATAAAAGACATTGATTAATGTCTTCTTGTTCATTCTTTTGTTAAATAAAATAAAATTCTTGGATTTATCATTGGTGATGAGTGATGTTTGCTGTAGACAGCTCATTTTTATGAAAAACATCTCTACTAGATGAATAATTTTCTGGAGAAGATAGTAGTTTCATTTATACTCGTGCTTGGTTTTAGAGATCTTAGATAATCGAAGAGTAAGAAAATGAAGTTTTTTCCAAAATAAATCTTTTATCCAGGAGGAAAGAGTGGATCCTATGTATTTCGATAGATCCTGAAGAGTCTGAAGGATCCATCTGAAGGGTATGGAAGTGGGTGAGTGTAGGAATATAGGAGCAGTCATCCTATACCAAAATGATGAATATTACGAAATCAGCTGTGACCCGAAGTCAATTCTGTCTAATTCCAGGAAGATGATCGTCATACAGCATAAGAGGCTGGGTGAATGACATTTCGTACCACAATCTGCGAATGGTGGGTGTGGGTGGGTGTAGATACCGGTTTGGGTGTATGTGTGAGTACATCTTATTTATTGCGCCTACATCCACATCCGTATCCATATCTATAACCAAACCTACACTCACATCCATATCCACACCCGCATTCACAGTAGAGAACTGCACTGCCCTACGATACCCGATTCCGACTCCGCAGTTCTCTAGGGGCTACACTACAAAGAAAGGTTTTCAAAGTTGGTGTCAGAGCTGGAATCGGAATAAGAAAACTCGACTCCGTAGTTCTCTAATCCACACCCACACTCATACTCATACCCACGCCAACCCACACGCACATTCACACCCTCAAGATTATTTAACAAGCAATTACCTTGTGTGTGGATCGGTGTGGATGTGAGTGTGGGCATAAGTAGAAAAAACAAATCCACACCCTTACAGCCACCCACCCACACCCTCAAGATATTAATAATATTTGTAATTCTTTTTATCGCTGCTCTACACCCTGATACCTGATGCTTAGTACATTTTGTCCTTGCTGTTAACATCAATTAAATACACTCATTATACCACGACATTCCCAATATCGTGCGTAGTAATCGCATAATTACTCTTACTGTGACATGCACTCTCACTCTCAACATATAACAACAATTCAATTGCATATTCTCATGCAACTTCATATTTTCTGAGTTAATTTATTTTATCATTTTCGAACCTTTTCAAAAAGAAAAATCTTTTCCAATCAAAACATATTTCATTGCTTTCTATAACCAATTACCATCCCGACCGTAACCAAAATCAGCAAAACGATCAACATGAGTATCATAAGCATCATAAATAGCATTAACACGTCTATCACGAAGAGCAAGAAGACCATGATCATCAATAATATCAGCATAATCATCATAATCACGAACAGTAGCAAGAATAATACCATCACAACCACTAAGACCAAGACCAACATGACGATAAAGACGACCATTAACATCAACAAAAATATCAATATCGCAAGCAAAAGCATCTTCTTCCGTGTTGGACTTCTTTTGGATGCTGATTTGCTTATGGTCTTCCGCTAGAAAAAGAGAAAGTCATCAGTCAGTGAAAACTATAGGAGTCTGAGAATGGACTGTGAGTTCCCATTGTGCATTATATGCCAGATGATCTTACATGTTTCGTAGCAGATTATTCAAAAGATTGCTAAACTGTTATATTAGACCAATTTTAAAGGAAACTTCAAACATTAACAAACGAAGGAATACTTTCTTAATTTTGTACTAAAGAATTTTTTCTGACACATTTATAATCCTATTAATAAAGAAAGGTTAGCATTAAAATAATTATTTATGAGTAATCGTGCTTAAGTAAAACCTTCAAACATGAATATATAAAACAAGAATAAGATTTATTAATGTCATTTTAACACGATATATTCAGTAAGAAACAAAATCTTCAGAAATAATCCTTGTCATATTATAATAAATATTACAAAACATCTTTTCCACTTACTAGAAAAACGTTGTCTTAATTCCAAGTAGATTAAATATTTGCCTGTCTCAGGTTCCTCTTCGACAAACATAACACGAAAACATACACCTGGTGTAACAAGTTCTTCTTCTTCCTTAGGATATTTCGATAATTCACTAATATCAGCAGTAAATGCAAACAATACTTTCATAATGAACAATGCATTACCAAATCTCTCTGCTTTTCCACGATTACGACTACACGATGAAAATCCTTGAAAAGAGCCATATTCATTTTCATTCATGGCCATTTTTTTATAAGCAGCGATCTGTTCAGGTTTGAGTTTGGCTCCGCGATATAATTCAATGTTGGTTCTCACCTTTTTATTATATGGATCATCCCAGAGCAATAAACAAAATGGGCCTAGTGTTCGAACAGTCTGGCGCCAAGTATGTTCTTCTTCTTTGCTTCCAACTAATCTCATGTTTGCGTTCAAAGTTTTGTACAGAAAGCTTTCCAACGAGTAAAGGTAAGCACAGCATTCCCATACTTCTTCAATTCCTTTATTCTTTTTTTCTTGAAGAATATTAGCCAATTCTTCAGCTTCTTTTTCTTTTCCAATATGTTTGCCTTCTTCAATAATGCCGTGAGCAGCTTTTTCGACAAGACCTAGTATCATATCTGGTTTTTTAGAAGGAAGTTCATCTGGGCACAGACCCAAATATTTTCTAACCTCCAAGACGAATGGCGATACCCAACCGTATTCACCACCAAATGAACGATCTGATGCAACTGGCAGATCCATAAAACGTTCTTCTCTTAAATGTTGGTCTTCTTTCTTGCGCACTATTCTTTCTATAGGTCTTTGGTTGTTATTATTATTGATAGATATCTGTCGATTGCTTTCGAAATCAATGTAATATGCATCCAGGATGGCTCCTGATTGTTTATTCAAAAAGGCTCTTTCGATAATTAGATTTTCAACATCTGAATAATGACTCCATGTTGGTGGCTCAGTTTTTGACCATGGATTAGGATTCGATTGCCATTTCCATTCAATAGTTTTTAGAGAGTTTCTTGTTGTCAGTGTTGCGGTAGCCATAATTGTCAATAATTTTCTTTTGTTTCCGATGATAGAAAGCGTCGATTATTTCATTTGTTTCATTATCTGAAAATGTAAAATAATGATGGAGAAAGTTGTCTTATTAAGAAAACGCAAGAACCCCAAAAACTCCAGAATCTTAGGACACCAAGATATTTCATAAAACAGAAAGGGTTCAAGAAATTGATGAGATTCCCCGGGCGTACAACGAAATCGTAAAAACAGTGTTCAAACAATTAACGACATTTAACACTTTTCCACGTTTTAACGCTAAGATTTGTTGAAATTTTTATTGCTTTAACGAATTTTTGACGATAATTTCAAACGTTTTTAACGAACAACGCATTCAAATGTTTAAACGCCAATTTGGCCTTTTGATTGTATACATGAGATACAGAGTGTATAAAGGATCATTTCGTATAACTACACTATTAATTTAGCTATATCGACCAACACCTTTCTACCCAACACATTTCTTGACAAAAATTTTACTTCAACAGACAAACGCCAAAAATTCTTTTCGATACAGTTGCAAGTATTTAGCCTTTTCACTAGTTCCATATTCACACTACGCCGTCTCTTTTTTTAATTTTTTCGATTTCGAAAATTGTTTAAGTCATGGAGTAACTCATATAGAGGTAAATCTTTATGTGTCTCATTAAAATGCAATCGAAGTTGATGGAATCGAGAGTCAAGCAATCAAAAGCAAAGAAACGAAGTAATGCCAATATAGAATTAGTAAAAAGGCTAAATATTGGCATCTGAGACGAAAAGAGTTTTTGCCATTTGATTGTTAAAGTAATATTTCGTCGAGAAATGTATTGGTTAGAAAGGAATTAGTCGATATAGTTGAATCAATAGTTTTAGTTATACGAAAAGATTCTTGACACACTTTGTAACTGCTAAAGGCCCACCAAAAAACTATTTACCCCATGCAACTTGCAGTCGTTTCGAAAATAACATTACTTTATAGTGCGTATTGTAATTTTCTATACTTTGTCTTAAACGATGAATTCTATCTAATATTATTTATTCTCTTAATCTCTTAACTCTTCCGCTTTAACATTTCAACCTTGCGATGAAATCTGAATTTCTATGAATTAGTCTCAAGTGTTAGGCGGCAGGTTCTTTAGATGTAACTCACAGTGTACGAGCTCATAATGATGGAACAATAAATAATCTTTTAGTTGGGGTCATGTAAGAATCGCGAAGCTGCCAGTGTATTCTGGAAGCGCCATTTCCTTGTTATACAAGTACTTATGACTGTTTTCGTTCTAAATGATGATGTTCTCTATTGGTCATTGATTCATTGAATCCTCTACTGAAATTACTTAAAATATTAGCCATTGAAATAATGTATTACATTTGTAAACTCGTTGCAAACTTTCTCAAAAAGGATTTTTTTAGTACTGATTAATATAATATTCTTCTTCTAACCTGCATAGATAAAGTCATCTTTGGATTGTTGCCTATTTCACTAAAAATGACTGTTACGACTCAATCAATATCAAAAATTTTCAAAAGAAGAACATGCAGCTATGAATGATGCAATAACTGTCCTATTTTTCTCTCATTTTGGAAGATCTTCTTATGAATAGACGCTTATAAGATCTGGATATGTTCACTCTGATATATATAGAACAAGAATATGCATTACCTATATTGAACTATTTCTCGATTGACAGCGCAGAGTAAGAGTTAAATAGATAGCGAACTTAGGCAGCTACTCTCTAAACAAAATGGAACGCAAGTGAGTATGAAAAAAGAAAAAAAGCAAACTAAGTAGTCAGAGAAGGAAAGGAAAAAAAAATATTTTTTCCTTTTCCTAACCTTCGGTAAAATATTCATTTAACACAATTATATAAATGGAAAATCGATAAAAGAAAGATTTTCTATTTTGCTTTTCCTAGCCAACAGTAAAGTGTTCATTTATCACATTTATATAAATGAGAAATCGATAAAATAATTTCTATAGGTATGATGTGTCCTGATGAATTTCTTTTTCCTTTCATTTATATTATAAGTCAAACTAGGCAAGTACTCACATACTGATGCTTTAGAAAAAGATTAAAAGAAAAGATTTTGAATACATTTTATTAGCGGACAAAGGAATGATTTATACAGTAATAATATGTCAACATATACTTAAGGGTGTGGGTGCGGGTGTGGGTGTGGGTGTGTTGGTGGATGTAATGGTAGGCAAAGAACGATCATACTAGTTACACGCACCTACACCCACACCCTCCCCTAAAAAACGACACACTTTCCTGGTCTCTTAACAGTTTGATTTTTCAGCGTCTAAGAATAGTGAGCTTTTCATCTCCGCTTCCAATTACCGATTTTTCACTCTTGTCTATATACTGAATTTTTACTATTCCGATTTGTTTAGAATTTTTTCCCTCTTCTCGTTTTGAATTTCTCCTCCACACATCTATTTACTAATTTTTTCTTTCCCTTTTGTTGGATAAATTTTCACTCTCTCGTCTTTTCATAAATACTACAGTTACTTCATTATTTACACAATACAACTAAGTTGGATTGGAGCAGTAAAAAAAGAGAAAGACTGTTCTCGCTTCATCGGAGAAAGATCAACAGTCGCTCCCGTTTTTTCACATATACTAGTAATATAAAAACAACTCCACACATAAGACAAACAGTATTCCTTTTCACACGTTCAACTACCAGTAAGTAACTATACGTGGAGACGATACCTGTGAATAGTATCTGAAAGATAAAGGAAAGAGTTAGACACCTGTTTCCGATAAAATTAAGTGCCTTAATAATTAAAAACTCTAGAATCGAGATATGAATGCAAAGAAATCTGTTTCCCAGACTAATGCTCCGTGCTTCAGCGCAGTGAAATGTATTATAGACACGGAAGGCTTTTGATAAGTCAAAATCTGTAGTAAAGTATTTAAGAGTCATTAAACAAGAGCCAGTACCCACCATGTTTGGTGGAAAATTTCAAGTTCACACGAAACCTACACTGTTTTGAGGAGTCCATTCTTTTAGACTTAGAACCAAATGTGTAGACCTTTAAACATGCCCGGACTAACCATCAGACCTTTCAAAGTGATTCACCGCTTTATTACACATATGCTCAGCATATAGAGGGCATCTCTAGACTACCTTCAGCCCAAAACGATTCGAACCCGAAGCCTCTTTTCTGTGAAATAGGATAGGTGGGTATCGGTGTGTAGGAGGAGAGGATGAAGAAGAGACTCACACCCACACCTCAAGATTTTATCATACAAGATTTACAAAACATTTTGAACAATGATGGAAAAAATAAAAGAAATATCATACCATGTAAAATACTTACGATCGGTATTCACCACCTCGGAGATGATATTGACATTAAAGTATGAAAATAACAAGTGACTACCTGCGTTTATTGGCAGCATGAAAAACTTCACCACTTATTTTTGATCCTTTTTCTGTGTTGTTCTGCGTGTTTGAAAGAAAAAATTCAACATCAACTCAAATTTTCCTTTCTTCCTAAATCAACATAAAATTGAAAGACAGTGTACACACACATGGTCGAATACAATATTCTGTCACCAAATAGTTTCAAAAGGCACAGTTAAATGAAAGACAAATATTTGATTTCACTTCATATTTTTTTTGCTGCTTCATTCGTTGCGAGGCTGCCTATTTTTGTTTTTCGCATTCGAATAGCAACAATATTATTTGATACGACTCAATAAGATGGAAGCGGCTATCTGCACCCAGCTAGATATATATAATTACTTACAAGGGAACATATCTGAGTGTACCCACGGAGACGGGGTTTAAAAGTATTTTATTGTGTAGTGACCATGTTGAATATCTCGAATATCGGCAATTTAGCTGCCCGTTCTGAGATCGAATAAATAGCACTATTTCACATTCTTGCCTTATATTATATCCTATTGTCTGATATCATGTTTTAACAAGTTCTTTTTCCAAAGACTATGAAGAACATAGGTTTTTCCAGGGAAAAAACTGCATAAATGAAAACTTTTATTCGTTTTATGTGTTCATTTTCCTGAAAAAGCTATATTTTCCACAAGTTTTAGAAAAAGAACTCGTTAAAACGTGATATCGGACAATAGAATATAACATATGGCAAAAATGTGAAATAGTGCTTTTTTTCGACCTCAGAACGGGCAGCTAAATTGCCGATCTTCGAGATATTCGACATGGTCACTACACAATAAAATACTTTTAAACTCCATCTCCGTGGGTACACCTAAATATGTTCCCTTGTTACTAAATATTAAGTTATATCATAATCTTACGTATATTTGATTTTTAACATATATGAAATAGCTTAAGTTAATAGT
>CAJNOI010001108.1:0-19139 GCA_905250115.1 Adineta steineri | reverse complement strand
ATGGATCACATTGTTCATCAACACTCGAAAGCAACAGAAGACGAACAATATCAACATAACCAACACTAGCTGCTGTATGTAATGGAGTTTGTCCATAACGATTAACAATATTTGGATCAGCTTGTTGTTCACGTTCATCCGATACAAGTAATTGAACAATATGTGGACTATTTCGTTTTATTGCTAAATGTAATGGTGTCATTTGATCACGATCTTTAAAATTTGGATCACATTTGTTACTTGAAAGTAAGAGATTAACAAGATTTTCATTTCCAAAATCAATGGCATAATGTAAGGCATTTCTTCCATGTTTATCAACTTCATTGATATCTAGAAGAAAGAAAAGGACGACATTTTGAATTAAAAATAATCATAATTGTATCTTACAATCATCAGCACCACCATTGAGCAAAGCTTGACAGATTTGATAATTAAGTTGTGGATTTTGATTACCACTTAGAACAGCTTTAATTAATGGTGTCCGTTGATCATTATCAACAGCATCAAGTTTTGCACGGTGTGCAATAAGATATTTTACTATCTCTAGATGTCCTCTGACAACAGCTAAATGTAATGGAGTCTATGAAAACAAAAGAAAATATTAAAAAACAAAAAATATTTTCAAATAAAATATTTTCATACCCGTTCCTGTGAATCTTTGATATTAACTTGTCCTGATCGTGCAAGTTTTGTAACTTTATCAATATTTCCTTCCCATGATGCTTTATGTAATTTATTTTTTTCAAGTTCTTTAGGAATAATATGATATGAAGCAAGATTTTCAAGCGATGCACTAGTACGAACGTTATTTGGTGTTCGATTTTGATTGTCCTGAAGTGATGGTTGAGAAGTATGAAACGATGAACTTTTCGATGTTGAACCGCTTCGAAATATACGTGAAAGAAATTTTGCCATCTTGCAAATTTTCTCTATAGCATCTGAAAAACATCAATATTTATAAAAGAAAAAATTTAATTTCTAAATTTTATATTTATATACAAGACTAAGAACGTAATAGGTATGCTTTCAATAAACCAAAGAATTTTTTGTTAATCATTTGTTTATGTATTTTTCTTGTTGAATCGTTGAATCAAATGCATTCTCTACTTCTTCTTTTTCTTTTTCTCTCTGTCAGATTAAAGCAGCATGAGCAATATAGAAGCATAACGGTTACTCTTGACAACCCCTTACAGAAAGGAAAAAGAAAAAAAAAGAATAATGAAAGAGAAGAGTAAGAATGTGAGCAATCGTTTTACCTTTATCTTGTAACATCACATATATGTGAACTATTTCTTTTCTTTCTTTTCTTGTCGTTGCTGTTATTGTTGTTAAAGAACAAAAACTAAAATGAATTCATCATTGATGGTGTCTGTGTTTGTGAATTATCGTAGAGAAGGTGTACAATTACGTTTAAAAGTATGAAGAAAAAAAAAATTCAAGAAGAGTCTGTTTCAATCAGATTAAAAACATTAGAATTATGATCAAATTTTAATTCGTGAGTAAATCAGTCACAAAATCAGAACGTATTCAATCATATTTTTATACAATATAATTCATTATATTTAACCTGATAAAAAGTGTTATGTACTGATGAATACGATTTTTGATAATAATATTTACGATTTTAATTGTTTACATCAAAGTGAAAAGAATGAAGATCTTGAACAAAGTGGTAAATAAAATAATATTTTCAAAAATCACTTAAGCATACCGAGAATTCTTTTACGGGTCATCATTATTTTAACAATATAGTATTTGAATACTTTGAAATTATGCCTGAGAATATAAATATTCATATGTCTGTTGATATATGTCAGTGCATCTACAGCATTTAATAAAAAACATTATGTATTATTTTCTTAGCCATTTATAACTGATGGCTTGCAGTCTAATGGATGTTTGCTATAGAAAGTTCGATCTGTCCTCTTCTTTAAGACAAAAAAATGCCTGGATAGTCGCATACCTTTCAAAATATGTTTGTGCATTTCATATCATAAAAACTAATATTTATTAGCAAATTACAAGATTCAGATTCAAATTCTTTCTTACTGAGAATACGACGAAAGTAGTGCTCATAAATCAACAAAAATTAGAGTAACAGAAACAGACATTTGTGTTTCTCAATCAACTTTGAAAACAAGGCTCGAAAATAATGTACAAATTACCGTCTTGAGAGTATGGGTGTGAGAGAATGAATTCAATACGCGCACCCACAAACTTCAATCAAGAACAAGCTTCTATATTTATGGTTCATCAATGTATGATAGACATTCTTCTCTGTTTATCACATACATCCGAAGCATGTGCTACAATGAATCAATGGTATACTACTGATTGATTTTTATTCCATTTGATCAATAAAGTATTTCGATCAAGTGATATTTAAACTGCGATATTTTCTAACGAATCTCTATGTAAAACTTGATAATCTCTATCAACAAACCTATACATTATATTATCGACCAGACATAGAAAAAATCTGTCGTGGTCAAATGATGTTAAAAACTGAATTTGACTATTTCAAATTACTTCAAGGAAATAGTGTAATCAAGAAATATATTTTTATCTACAACTAAATTATTACAAATAGCTTTTCTTTTCACAGATACATCTATTATATTGAAACGGAAAGGAAGGAACGTGTAAAACAAAAACATTTTAAAGTACTTTTTATATTATATCAGGGACAAATAAGTATGATTCACATGTGATCAATTACAAAATTTGCTAATCGTTTGTTTTATAAAAAGGAAATATATGATTCATTTTGGTCTTAAAGTATCAATAAATTAATTGAAAAGCCCACCAAAATATCTTTTTATTTTAAATAACCGGATTATTTTTTAAAATATTTGCTGAAGATCGTATGCCAATGATGACATGAAGATTCGTGCTATAAAAGCAGATATGCCCAAAACAAAGAACAATTCATTACAACATGTTGAAATTAGTGTGTATCATTCTTGTTTTAGTCTTCGTGGCTGTCAACAGTCATCCTCGTAAGTCTGCGATAGATTTTATTGAAAAATTGATATAATATGCACTAACTGTTGTTTCTAGAGGGTGGTCGTAAACCTGAACATGGAGGACACCATGGACCACATCGTCCTGAACATGGGTCAATCGAGTAAGTTCATGTTGCTAATTGTTTTGTTTCACATTTGGTTATTTTGATCTGCATAGATGCGGAGAACATGGCAAACATCTAGGTCACCCAGGAAAACATCCAAATCGTCCATGTCATCATGGACTACATACTTTTCGTCCAACAAGCTCTACATTAGCGTAAGACATCAGACATCTTTGATTTCAAATAATCTAAAAAGCATGCTCCCTCTGTATTTCACAGAACAACTCAAGAAACAGAAGCAGCAACTCAAGAACCAGCAGCAACCCAAGAACCAGTTGCAACTCAAGAACCGGCAGCAACTCCAGAGGGAGAAACTCAACAACCAGCAGTAACTCCAGAATCTGAAGAAGCAACTCAGCAACCATTGTAGTTCAGGAGAAGATAATTAAATGGTATTTTCAAGCCAGTGACTCTGATAAGAAATATGATATTTTTATCAACTATATCTTTGTCATTCTTAGTTTTTATCATATAATAAATAAAAAGTTGATATAAAAATAATTCTAGTACTTACACGCACTCACAAAATTAAATCATAATAAGAAACAATATTTTTATTTATTTTCAGCAGTAATGAAACTACAAAATTCATACGAATTTGATTGAATGAATGTTTGAAAAAGAGAGAAAAACTAAGAATATTACTTTACTAGAATAATAATCGTTGTGTAAACCTTGTTAAATTACTATATTTTCCTTTCAATATACGAAATGATGAAGACTTATAAAATATAAATGTTAGTTGTTTATGTAAGAAATAAAATCGTTTGCATATTGAAATACAAAGCTAGAGAGAAACGATGTTTGTATAAGTTTTGGTTATAGTAAAATATATTGTTCTGTAGAGTTTTTCAATGTCTGATTATTATTTAGTAATATTGTTTTTCCTTTTTCTCTTTTGTGCCAATGGATCTACGCAAAAAATTCGAATTCGATGAAAATGAGTTCATTTTTTTTACTCAAAAGTATAATAAAATGAATATGAAAAGAATCTGAATTAGTAAATTAGCTAGAATTATACAAGTTTTGTATCGATTTCTTTTGTATTCTAACAAAAATATTGAGTCCATGATAGGATATGATGTATTCATTAGATCATCTTGAGCCTAAGCAAATATATGAAGCGATATTATATACATTGTTAGTATACAGTTACTATGAAGACAGATTAAAAAGCTCACTTTTTCATGTAAATATATATTATCAATTAAAACAATACAAGCTCAAATAATCCATTGAATCGCTAAATAATTTAGAAAAAATATCCATCATTTACAACGACGATCTCATCCATATTTTCAAGATGAAGATTTTTCAGTTACTTCAATGATTGTCTACTCAACAAAACTATAAACTATTCATTTTTCTAACAATAAAATGAAGATATAGATAAATACAGAAATTTCGCATTATGCTGACACAAGATAATTTATATATGACATATAATAAAACACTTTTCAGTCTATCTTTAAATGTGAATAGTTATTCTAGCAATATCATACTAATAGAATGACATCTTTTTTTTTCTTCTTCTTAAATCGTTGAATCAAATGCATTTTATTTCTTTTCTCTTCTTGTCAGATTATAGCAGCATGAGTAACATAGCAGCATAATGGTCACTCTTGACAACCCCTTACAGGAAGAAAAAAGAAAAAAAAAAGAATAATAATAAAAGAGAAAGGTAAGCATGTGAGCAATGATTTTACCTTTTATCTTTTAACATCATATATATATATATGTGAACTATTTTTTTTTCTTTCTTTTCTTGTCGTCATTCCTATTAAAGAACAAAAATTAAGATGAATTCATCATCGATGACGTCTGCCCTTGCGGATTATCATAAAAAACGTGTACAATTACGTTCAAAAATATTAAAAAGCGAAGAAGAACGTATTCAACTTGAGCAAAAATTACAATCATTATCAAGTATTGATTCACGATTAAAACAACGAGAACAAGTTGACCATATTCAATCCTATTTTACACAACTTAATCAAGAATCTCAACGTGCTGAACAACGTAATTTACAATTATTAAATGATATTACACAAGCAGAACGTAATTTAATTCAATTACGTATGGATGCAGAACATTTAATACGTTTAAAATCAGATTATTCACAACATTTAGAAACAAATTATCCTAATTGGGAAAAATCTGTATCAAATGAAGCAAATAAAACTACTAAAAATAATATCTATGATTTTGGTCGTTTTCCTCAACAACAAAATAGTAAAAAAATCTATATAATTAAATATATCCATGTATAATTTCTTATTATTTAGTATCATCTATTCATTCGGCACATGAAGCTGATTCTTCTACATTATTCAAACGACATGATGATCATTTAAAAGTTGATATCGATCATAGAAATTCCCAACATGATGAACAATCATTATCTGAATCAACATCGAATACATTTTCTCGTTCAAAACGTACTGGTTCACTTCGTATGGAATTAAATCGTTCTGGTCTTTATTTTCTACTTGATTTTATTGAAAAAGAATTAATCGATACAATTGATAAAAAGAAATTCTATCGTCATGATCCACCAACAATTACACAAAAACGTACAATACTTGATATAGCTAATGAACAAAAACAATTTGCATTAAAAGATCTTGATCCAACAACAACATCGATGGTTATACTTGATCAATTACCATCAACAATACGTCGTACAACTGTTAATCAATGTTTATTAACTGAAGATATACTTTCATCGAATATTATAGATTTAGATAAAGATGTTATAACAAAAATGTTACCGGAACAAGATCGTTCATTATGGACAAGATTAATTGATCATTTTACACGATTATTAAAATTTCATATAATGAATTCACAAACATTAGCGAATAAATTTGCACCAATATTATTACCGAATAATGTTTTTTATTTACATGATAAAGCTAAAGATCTTATCAAACATATTGTTGAAAAACTTGTTGGAACACAACAATCAAGTTCAGAAGATGAAATAACAGATAGAAAACAATCTCTAGAAAATATTATTAAAACAACAACAGCAGCATCATCATCTTCATGGTTAGATAAATTAACATCTGGTAAAGGTATTGATGATAATGATGATACATCATCAGCATCAACAACAACACCAAAGAAAAATATTAAATCAGCAAATTCAACACCAAGAGGAAACATATATCAAGATGATAGTGATCTAGATTTTTATAGTTAATTGATTATTTTTCTAGAATAGATAGTGTTGTATTTTTAGTAAGAAAATAAATGTTTCGATCTTATTTATATAATTTCAGAAGTTGATTAATCGAGGAAAAAAACAAGTTATCGATCTATTTAGAATAAATATTCTATACATGATTTCAATGTTTGGTTGAATATATTTCTAGATAAATATTGAATTCGTTAAGTTTACAGTATGTAAATATGTATCAAATATACTTCAACTCAGCAAAAAATTCGGATGATACAACTTTAATTTTTTTTCTGCACAACAACGAATTACACTATTTTAGGTATATTATGAGAATGTAATTCTATGGTAGGAAACAAGATTTTATCTATGAATAAAGATATAGTTTAGTTATCTACAGTGTGTTAGATTTTTTTCGTATTAAAAGTGCGAAATGTTTGAAAATAATTATTGATTGAATTGATCAATATCAAATTTTTTCCCAGTTTCGTTTTTATATAGAAAACTCTATTGCAAATAAATTCTTATCCATTCGAAATGAAATTAAAGTATAGAAATAATAATTAAGGATGAATGACATCTATATATGCAATATAAGATGTCTATGGATTGGTCATTCTAAGTCTCAAATAGTATAGTGGGTAATTTTTCTTGCTCCCGGTATGGAATAAAAAATGGGCGTTACTGAGAAAATATCCACTATTTTTCATATATTACTATCTAAATAACTGAATATTACATTAACTACAACACAGTAACAGTTTTCTGATGTTATTTGATAATATATATTTTTATTTTAGATATATATCGAAAGATGGATGATGATCATGATGCATTATTTGATGAAAATTCGCTATCTGATAGTGGAATTGATGTAACAGCAGATGATGATATAGCTGAAGAAACTATAGTTGACCAAATTTTTGATGAAAAATTAGAAGCTGAACTTGGAGAAGGAAATAAAATTGCATCTGAACCTGCAGAAGCTCCTTTACCTGAAGATGAAGAAACAGATTCGAGTGATAGTGGTGCTAATGAAAGTATTACTTCGGATATTGATCAGAAAGATTTACAAAATTCTCCACGTGATGTACAGGTTAGTAATCTATTTGAAAGTTATATTTATATATTTTGATTAGTAGATGTTTACAAATCTTGGACGTAGTAAAAATAGAAGAAAAGTAGTTGATGGAAGAGATTCTCCAAATCCTCCATGTATTGCACAGGTTAATAAACTATTTGAATGATATATTTATATATGATTATATATTTTGAATAGTAGATGATTACAAGTCCCGGTCCTGGACGTGGTCGATTTGGAAAGAAAGCGCTTGATGAAAATAATCAAGAATTACCACCACCTAGTATCACTTCTTTTAAGCAAGCAGGTTATTATTCAGAACCTGCGCGAATCGCAAGACTACCAGTGAGATTACAAAAAAACATAATCTTTGTTTTTATATATATATTACATCTTTTGTTCTTATTTAGCCTTCATACTATCGAAATCGACAAGATCCATCAGTAGCGGTATGTACATTTAAAAATAATTTATATTCTTTGATTTTTATGTCTATATTCAAAAAGTATTTGATTGATATTTCTATTTCTTCATCTAGTTTAGAAATTATTTTAAATAAAAGTATATATTTAGAATAAGAATATCAATACTTTCTGATCAATTTCCTACACGTTACAAAGATTTATAGTACTACTTATAGATCGATAGAATTCATCTGAATGACAAATTTTATATTCGATGGCAAATTGAGAGTTTTTTTATTTTAGAATGTACGTCGCACACGTTTCGCAGAGTCTCCATTAATTAATTTTCAAGCAACATTTAATCAAATATTAATTATTGTAGATCAAGATGATTTAGAAGATAAAAGCTACTTGCATGCATGTAAATGTCTACAAGAACAATTACCTGATGATATTAAACTTGATCTAAAAAAACCTCATTATGATATTTGGAGTTTTGGTTTATATATCTATAAAGTAGATTTCGAACACCCTTTGAGTTTCGATCTTCTCAAGATTTGTCCTCAACAAACTGATAATGAAGAAAAACGTCCATTCTGGTTTACGTTTAAACGGAAGCCTACGTTTCAAGATTCCATTATACGTGAAAAAGTTTCAAAAAAACCTGATGAACGTCCTGGAACATGTGTTAGACTTAGTCGTTCAATATATTCAGATCTATCTTATGGTGCACTAACATCAATGAATTATTTTTATGTTTCTGATGATTATATAATTCGTAAGAAAAGTATATGGTCATTACTTTTTCATGAAGAACGTCTTGAAATTCACACAAATTCATTTGAAAAATTATCTAATGATACAGATCCAATAATGAAACAAATAAAATATAGAATATCACCCGATATTATTGATCGTGCAGCTATTATTCATTTGTGGAATGACGGGTTTAGTTTATTTTTGAATATGAAAGGAAATGTTCATGAGTTCAATCGAGAACGCAAACCAAAATATGCTGACGATGGAGAGAGAACATGGTTTAAACGACAAGGAAAACGTGATCGTAAAATAATGCCTTCATTTTCAACGATTCGTTTACGAATACGACTTAAAAATACCGAATCAATAACTGAATGTCTTGAAAAAGACGGAAAAATAGTAAAAGATATGTCTGATAATGATAAAGACAAAATGGTAAAAGATACTACTGCCGAATTACTGAAACAAATACGAGAAACATTTAGAAATTTATTAGATTTTTTTTATAACAATCGTATTCATGTTTGCTTTGGTTCAATAAAAACAAAAAATATATCTTTACAACAAATAGAAACTCTTAACAACCACATGTTTCCAACATTTATTCAATCATATTCATGGGCTATGTTATGTAGTATTGGTTTTCGTGTACAAGTTCAATTATATCGTTCTCAACAATCTATTAATCAATTACATGAATATTCCAAAGTGGTGTATGAAGACGAAAACGAACAAGAGATTGACAATCGTTTTTATAGTTTATGTATTTATCTACATCGTCGTACGTCAGAATATTTTTTTCTTGATTTTAATACAGAAATTCAAATTGGTATTGATATCTATAAAGCCAAACATCAACAATACAAAGCCAATAATCGTCCAGTACCTATATTTAACAAGTCATGTACATCAACAGCTTATGTTCCATCTATAGTTTTAACACCAACAACAATAAAAATTCGTCCATTAAAATTATGTAAATTAAATCGCGTTCTTCGCGAAAAAGAATTTGGTGGTATTTTAAATTTTGCTCTGGTTGAATTACGTGATGAAGCTCAACGTTTACTTTTTCCATCTGTATTTCGATCATTGAAAAACCAAATATTAGAATATTTAAAAGATGGATTTGATTTAACATCAACAAGAAAATATAAATATCTACATCATTCTCAAAGTCAAATAAAAACTAAGCAGTTTTGGTTTTATTATCATAATAAAGAAGAGAAACGTCTTTCACATGAAGATGCATATACTTGGATGGGGAATTTTGACAAAGAGCGTATTGTGGCTAAACATGCTGCACGTATTGCTCTGTGTTTTACAAGTACAGATGCAACAATTCAGGTTAGAAATATTATTATTAACATAATCTCTAACGTGTATTCTCAGAATTAAACTTTTTTTTATCGAGATGAAAGATCGTAATAATTTATAGCTATTCCTAAGAATTACAATCAATAAAACTGAAATTGAGGGCGTGGGTGAGTTCTCAGGAAAGTTGTACATCCACATCCATGAAGTTTAAGTCGATAAGTTCTAACCTTTACATTTATTCAGCTATTTTATTATTAATTTTTAGAAAGAGAAAATTTATGATTATTATTCTGTTTTAGATTAAGGCAGAAACAGTCACCTATGTTCGTGATATAAAAGATCCAACAGGTGAATATACATTTACTGATGGTGTTGGAACAATTTCAACACAGCTTCGTGATGAGGTATGATAATTATTTTATTAAATATTCTATTTTGAAATTATATGTCATAGATCAAAGACTTCTTAGATCCTTATGGTAACCGTCGCAGCTTTAGTGTTTTACAAATTCGATACGGCGGTTGTAAAGGCACTCTTTCTGTTGATCGAAGACTTGATGATCAACAATATCAATTGCAAATTCGAGATTCAATGAATAAATTTACTACTGATCATGATATACTTGAATTATGTAAATTATCAGCACCGCGTATGTATTATTCTTTAAAAAATAAGATCAGTCATCTCTACGACTTTTCTATCAATCTTATGATTAAAATAATATATTATATGAATATTTAGGTCCTCTGTTTCTAAATCGACAAGATATTGTGTTACTTGAAAGTCGTGATATACCTCATGTAAATTTTCTTAATCTTCAAAACGAACATCATTTTTGGCTTGTCTGTGCATTATTAAAACCAGAAAATGCTTACAAATTATTACAAGAAAAACTATTACCTGTTTTCAAACTTCGTAAAATAGCTCGAAATATAAATATTGTTGAAGAGCCGTTTTTCATTAAATTAATAATAACATGCGCATTTAATATTATACGTGAATTATTGGATAGAACAAGAATATATATATCCGATGAAGACGCTAGAAATATGTTTGGTATTGTTGATGAATATGGTGTACTTGAAAATGAGCAAATATTTATTCAATATTCGCCGATGCGTCAAAATAAATTATATTTTTCCAAAGAAGAAGAAGAAAACGATAGTCAACCTAGAGTTATAACTGGAAAAGTTGTTGTTACAAAAAATCCATGTCATCATCCAGGTGATTTAAGAGTATTTGATGCTGTTGACCATGAGAAGTTACACGATTTGGTTGATGTCATAGTTTTTCCACAGAAAGGCCCTCGGCCACATCCAAATCAAATATCTGGATCTGATTTAGATGGTTAGTTATTAAATAGAGAAGATTTTTTTTTCTATTCTGTATTATTTAGGAGATGAATATGTTGTTATATGGCTTAAAGATTTAATACCAACAACACCTAATGTAGACGCATATAAGTATGATTCTCAAGAAGACCCACCTAAAATGAATCGACCAATAACTCGAGATGATATTAATCAAATTGTTATGGAAGTTAGTGAACAAGATTGTCTTGGAAGTTTATCAAATATTCATTTAGCTTATGCTGATAAAGAAAAAGAAGGTATTAAATCTGAGGTATGTACAAATTTAGCTGGATGGATATCGCAAGAAGTTGATGCAGCGAAAACTGGTAAACATCCATTAACAGAAGAACAAATTGTTGAACTTAGAGAGAATTTTGGAACAAAATGGCCCGATTTCATGAAGGCTCGAGGAAAAAAAGAGTACTATCCATCAGAACGTATTCTTGGTAAGTATTCAATAGTTTATTAACGAAGACGTAGCTATAATTGATGACATTTGAAACGTTTTATTTCTATTTTCAATATCGAATTAGAGGAGACAATATCATAATCTATTTTAGCCTGTAAAAATCGAGGGTGATTTTGTTTTCATGACGGATTGTTAGTTCTATATTGGATACAAACTAATATCTATATATAGATCAAAAAAAGTACTATAATTATTTTTGTATACCGACATTTTGAAACGAAATAAATATTTTCCTATTAAGATGACAGATTGCTTAAAAGCTTTTCTCAATAGCTTTATGTGAGACATTCTGTTTTATAGAAGAAATCGAGGAACATGATTATAACATCATAAGATAAAAATTATATTTTAGGTAAATTATATCGTTCAGCGCGTCGTGCTGCAAATGGTTGGGTTCGAGCAATAAGTAATTATGGTAATGCACGTCATATACAAGAAGCTCTGACATTAACCTCTGATCCTAATAAAAAGGATCAAGAAAACGATGAAACTATTATTAGAATGGATATCTCACCAAATTATACGCAAACACTTGATCCATATATAAAACATAAAGATTATCAACATTATCTTCCTGAGATAAAACGTTTATATCGAATTTATCAAAGTGAAATACTTGAAATAATAAGTCTATATCGATTTCACGATGAGATTGATCTTCTCTGTCGTTGCGATTCTATGGATACATCAGGTGGTAAAAAAGGTGGTATTGAAGATTCAGCTGCAATAGAAGTAAAAAATTTAATTCAAAGAACTATCCGAGCATTTTTCGCTGAATTCGATGAGCGACGTGATAAATACAAATGCTGTACAGTTAGAATTGACCCAACTTCTTCTCGTAGAAAAACAATCGATTGTAATACCTGCAAAAGCAAAAAACAAGCTAAAGCAGCGTGTGCTTATATTTATACTTATGAAAAAAGCAATCGACTACCACCAAAATCTACTCAACGTGTACTAAGTTATCCTTGGCTTTTCGCCAAATATCTTATTGGATTAAGATACCTTAATAGACCAGAAGGTTTTGCTGATCAATCAGATAATATTATGCTTCAAGCATGTGTCTCATATCTTAGTGAATTTAACCCAAGATTTAAAGTATTTGTTTCAACAAACTCACTGAATATTCAATTCGCTGATTTACATTATGAAGAAGTCAAAGAAAAACCATCAAGTCTATTATTAAGGACTAAAAGATCAGACGAGAAAACTTGTTCTGTTTCATTACTTCGTATTTTGTTTATTGAAATTTTAAATGATTGGTTCATAAAACAAAAAATATTTGGTAACGAATGCAAAGAAACTGATCAAAAACCTTTAATACCTGAGTCTATTTGGCAAGAATTAATTATACATTTTCTCACTGGCACATATCAATCAGATGTCAGAGTTTCATTGTTCTCAAAATATCAAAATTCAATCATGGAACAATATAGTCAGAGAATTAAAAACTATTGTCAACATTGGTCAAATACCGAATCTATAGAATTATATGAGATGTTTGGCGAATTGCATTCACTTATTATAGAACATACTAAAAGAACAAAATCAACACTTTGGTCATATCTTGATGAATATATTATATTGGCTTTACAGTGTATTGGAATTGAAAAGCAACTGACTGATAAATGGATCTTCCTAAAAGATTCTATTTAATATCGATTACAATTTATAACAAAGTTGACGACAGATATTTTTTCTACATATCGTGATCTCATTCCCATCAAAATTATGTGATTATTTTATATCGTTTTTGTTGTGTATTAATTCTAAACAGTTGTCTAAGTGATAAAATCAAGTGTGATGTTATTTTACTAAAAAAGGAAGTAATAATATTCATTACTGGTGTTTTTTCTTTATGCAAGTTATTATTATTTCATTTATCGAACTACATTTTCTCAAAACTCAGACGACATATCCATCTGTTACCCTTAAAATCACTATATGACAATGAATCGCTAGTCTTTTTCTATATCGGAGAACATTGACTTTATTATTTTTACTTCAGAACATAATTCCCTTGATAGAATGATAAGATTGATCTTACTTATACTCTCTTGAAAAAATCACTTAACTTATTTTTTTGTACAATAGCTTTCTTTTTTGTATACGTTAATAAAAATCAAAAGTATGTAAATCTACTTTAAAAGTAAGATGTATATTTTTTGTTTGCTTTTTTCGTGATATATAAATGATTTATTGAGTTATTGTTCTTTTCCTTCGAACTTCAACATATAAGCACGTTTTTATTTGAATATTTCATATAATAAAAAAAGATAGAGGAAAGATAACAACAGAATATACTTCGTATTTGTTTGTTGAAGGTCTAATTTAGAAACGAAAAGAACTAGGCTTATGCCCATTGAAATAAATCATAAAATATAAATTTTTTTTTGTTTTTCTAGATTCTATTTTCGATGGTGCTAGAAGTGAATATATTGTTAATCGCTTCTAATCATCATTGTTTTAACAATGCTAACAGATGAATGGCTTATCTTAGCTTATATTATGATTTTTACTTCTGTAATTTTATGTGGTTTTCTACCGATGACATTTCGACTTGTTAATGCACGTCGACGTTTTCATCGTTATGATCTTGAACGTCAAGCTATTGAATATTCTTGTCCACATGCATTTTTAACTTCCGAATCAATTTATAGTGATGTACAACTGGATATTTCCGATCTACACAATGACACTCATCTAGATTTTCAAAGAATTGATTCTAATGAACAATCTATAACCCCCGTTACAGAATTACCATTTATTGATGATTCACCGGTTTAAATAGTTCTTCCGGTTGCACAAGAGCACCTATATATACAAGTGTTTTTTCTTTTTTTCTATATGGTTGAATGAGTTTTATTGTTGTTTGTTCTTATATTTTTATTTTTTTTGTTTTGCTTCTGTGTCTGGAACAAATTTTTTGTGCAGATATATCTGAATGAAAAATATATATGATTTTATAATATGAAAAGTACTGATCAATTAAACCGCAAAGCAATGTGACTTTTGTCTAAAATACAATTGAAAATTTAATCCACTCTACTTTGATCAAAACTAAAAATATCGAAAAAAGAACGTGGTAGGTAGCGTCATTTTTACCATTCGACATTTTTCCTTTCGATCAAAGTAGGGTAAACCGAGAATTTCATGGAAAAGAAATCAAACTTGATCCTCTTCAATAAGTTTCATATAGGAATAAAAACTAATTCTATCATAATCCTTATGTTCACTTCTCATTAAAGTTAGCCAGTTTCGAAATTAGATTTCCCAATATCAACTATTTTAGATTAAATCAAATGATTGAAATTAATATCAATTTATTACTATCTTTGTTTTGGTTAGCTATATCGGTTGCAGTACTGATACCAGGTTTATGGTTATTATTTGATGGGAAAACAAGTATAACAATCATTAATATTATTCTTCAACGTTTTTATCTTTTTGGTAAATTAAAAAATGAGAAACAAATTTTAACTGATGTACCGAAATCATATTTTCGTCATTTTTATATAATTGGTCTTCTAATCAATATAGTTTTGTTTGTTTTCTATCGATCATCCTATGTATTATTTATAATATTTATATGTCATATGTTTCGACGTTTATATGAATGTATTTACGTCCATCGTTTTAGTCAAAATGCATCAATGAGTTTTCTTCATTATCTTATTGGAATCATTCATTATCCATTAGTTGGTTTAACTATAATTACTGATGATAAATATAGTTCGAAAAATATTTCTATAATAAATTATTGTTTTGCATTATTATTATTTCTTAATGCTAGTTATATTCAATATCGTGTTCATTTAACATTAGCACAAAATCGTCGTAAAGAAAATGAAAATTATCCTATACCAAATGGTTATTGGGCATTTGAATATTTTTCTTGTCCAAATTATATTGCTGAAATATTTATATATATTTCATTTTTATTTCTCAGTCATCGAACATTATGTTTCCTGTCATTAACAATATGGGTGATTGTCAACCAATGTTTATCAGCATTATTAACTCATCGTTGGTATTGTCAACATTACCAACAACTATATCCATCGAAAAGGTGTGCAATCATACCGTTTATTCTATAACACTCAGTGACATCTATAAAATTCATATTTTTATTGCTCTTGTTGAACATTATATCCATAGTAACATATTTCTTCCATAGATTTTTTTCTGTATGAAATAAAGTATTTATCTAAATACATATATAAATGGCTGTTGCTTCAAGTGAATTATCTAATGTTCGTTCATCTGTCATATTTGAAATATTTCTAACTATAAATCGTTGGTGTTTATTAGTTTGGTTACTTATTGAATCTCTTAGTTTTGTTTATAAAAATGCAACAATTATATATCCTAATCAAGGTTATTTTGCTGGCGAAGTAATCTTAATGCTTGCTGTATTTTTTGTTGATCTATTTCGTATATTACTTGGATCAATATCAAATCGAACTGAAAGTATTCTTCTTTCCGCATTTACTATTATATTAACAATTGCCGTCTTTTTTGGATATTTATATTTTATCCTATGGCAATTATTTGTTATACGAGCAGAATTAATTATGACAATAATAGCATTAATTTTTACTGGAAGTGAAATCATATTTTTAATTTTATGTATTGTATTTTTTGCACGACCATCACCCATACCAACAATTTATCGGCATTTACCATATCAAGCATCGCTATAACGTTTTTAATAAATATTGCATTTTCTTCTTTTTTTCTGTTGTAGAATAATAATGAATGTTTTAAGGATATAAAAACCTTCTTTTTATTAAATATTTCATAAATTATGAAATAAAAAAAAGAAAATTCGTCATTTTTATCCAATGTCATGACATATTAAATGATGATTGTAATTATTAACTAGGCATTTTCCTCATATCCGAGATAAATCTATATACAGATTCGAAGCTAAATATTTCGCGTTAGTAGAATTATAGTGATTGATGTTTCATTCCATCTACGCAGGCGACAATTAAATTATTTGATAGTAAATAACATAGTACATGAAAATGTCTAGTATTCAGTCAAATCTTTTGTATATCAAATCAGAGGGAGTAAAAAAAGAAACTTTTTTATAAATAAATAATATTTATATCAATTAACTTAACGATAAAAACGGAAGGAAAAAAATTGACTCGATTGGCGCGAGTAATTTTCTGTTAGTTGACTTATTGAATTGGTAAATAAAAAGGAAAATGTCTCTATTATAAAACACATTTTTTTCTCTCATCAATTGAACGAATGGAAACACATACAAAATCATTAAAAACTAAAAAGAACAAACAACAAAAAATAGATAACATAGATTTACATATTGATGATACTTCATCGATACACTCAACTGATCCTAATGAACCATTAATTAATAATATTGCTCATAATTTGTTTATATTAGCTGTTCAACAAGCACGTAATGAACGATATCAAGCTAAAATTCGACAACAACATACTCAAAAGATTCGAATAAAATCTATCAAGCAAAAAAAACAATTAACAATTGCTGATATTGATCGTGTATTTGAAGAAAAACGTTTACGACCATCATCAATAAAAAATGATCTTATTAATCTTTATAAAAATTCTTCAAATCGTATACGTTCAATGTTAGATATACATCAAATTGATCAATTCATTCAAGCACAACAACATAGAGCACTTATTAACAAACTCTAACAAAAAAAGACATTATATAGCTTTCTTATATTCGATATAAATCCACTATTGAGATTATATATATCTGTTTATTTGTAAAAGTGTTATTAACAAAACAGAGAAAATGCATTATTGATTATTATATGGTTCTACACGTTCGAAATTAAAGGGTAGAGATTATAATGTAAATGCTGCGTAAACAATGTGAAACGGAAATTGTAATCAGATGAGTCAACCTTTAATAAAAATAAAAATATTAGTTTTGTTCGCACGTGTAATGTACTATCAATATAAGTGCGTCGATGTTGATAATGCTTTAAAAGACACTAATATGGTTTTATATCTAATATAATTTTGAACTTCATCACCTATATAATGTGTTATCCGTAGTTAATATATTATTATGTAAATCTCTGACATCGGATAGGGTTTATTCAACATGCAAGAACCTCATTCCTTTGACATTGAATTGTATAGAATTCTAGCTGTAAGCTAAGACTGAAATTTGATTTTGTATAAAAATTTGTCCCATTGTCGTTTGTTTTATTCATATATTTTTCTTTTCCTCTAAAGATAAACGAGGTTCTTTTTTACGAACAAGAATAATAAAAAAATTAAAAAAGATTCACTTAAGTTTCTTCATGCGAACACAAATAAAATTACCAACCTTCTTTTTCTCTCTCACTCTGTCTCTTACCGTTGCTTTAAATAGAGGATTATTGTTCTTATCTATATTAACCGGTGAGAATCAAGCAGCATAAAAAAAAGACAAGCGGAAGAAAAAAACGAGATTCTTTACTTAGTAGGTTAAAATAGCTCATACCTAACAACTATAATGAGTTAGTGTGACAAATAATTATATATTTAGAAAGTTCATCAAGCCACTTACAACAATATTAGTTTGAAAACAGAAAGCTATAATTAATAACTGTCAACAACTTTTTGATTTTCTGTTCGTTGTTTATAATCATTATTAGTCGACATATTTGACATTTTCTTTTTTCGTATGTTATATCTCTTCGATCATCGCTTTTTTTTTTCTTTGTTGGTGATAGAAAATCTCTTCTAGTCAACATGATGACAAGTAAAAGCCGATACTCGAAAAAGTTATGTAGATAGAAAAAATAAGGCGAGCATGTTGCTCATCCTATTTATGATGGAACTAACGAAATTTTCTTTTTGTATAGCATTCTCATAATCAAAAAACGATGAGTGAATACACATCAATAAAAGAATACGATAATATAACGAACAAAAAAAAAAACTAAAGAAAAATAACTTGTGTCAAATTTTTATGAGTGTTATGTTTGACAATAAATTTGTGTGAACAAGTAACATGTCAAGTGGATTCTTTATTATTATTGACTTTTAACAGTAGTTCAGTCAAGCAATAGACAATAAATAATTATATAGATGGTACTTGAAGAGAGAAAAAAAATTTATAATAAAATTTAATGAATCGTCTGACATAATCAACAGAAGATGTCACAAGAGAGAAATTGAGGAAGAACAAGAGAGAAGTGATAATTATTGAGGAAAAGGGAGGAGATAGCTGAAATCGAGAGAGAGAGGGAGAGGGAGAATAGTAGCATCTTGAGGATGTGGCAGTGATAGTGGCAACAGCGACGAAGAAAGTTTCTCTTCTTTTTTGTTGTTTTTATCAAATAGATTAACTTACAAAGCGAGTAAGAAAGACGTTGAGAAAGAACTGATGGAAATAAAATAAAAAAAAAACTTTCTCATATTTACACATAGAATAATATATATATATATAT
>CAJNOI010001107.1:0-19143 GCA_905250115.1 Adineta steineri | reverse complement strand
CAGTTGTGAAATTTAGCGATTCAAGACGACTAAACGGCCAATCACTCATAAATTGCAAAAAAAAAATATCGTGTTTTAATGGTCTCCATGAATAAATGGAAAGTACTTGAGAGTGTCTCATATGTACTTTTCTTAATGGAATATCAGTAGCGTAGTCAGAAATTTTCTCAGAGGGACGTGCGTCAGTAGAAATACCCATCATCCCGTAAAACATCTTCAACATGAACTCCTCTCCAGATGTTTTTTCTCTAAGAGCGCTGTCTAAATCCCAAACGACTCCCTCGTGGCTACGCTTTTGTCGTATATTTTGACATTTAATCTTCAAGAGAAATGATGAAGATCGAAGAAGTTGTTGAAAACGATAATTTAGATTTGAAAATATTTGATAAATTGGACCAGCATCAATATAATCAAATATTTCATAAAAAATTTCGTCGGATAAATTTTCGATAGAAACTACTGGTCGATTAGATTCATCTAATCAAATATAAATAAAAATAAATTTATGTCAATTATATTAAATAACTTACTTCGTAATTTCTTTGAAAATTGAGTAAAACTTGATGATCTTTTAATCGAGTTCATATTTTTATTAAGAAACTCAAGATAATAACGTTTATTGAACTCAGACAAGAAGAAAGAAATAACATAGAAGAGTTGACATTGTATGATTAGTCAATGATCCATATCAATGATGAATTATAGCCGGAAGGAAAGAGCAGAACAGATCGATCGATGAAGAGTATAAAAAATTATTGGCACACCCACACAAAAGAAATTAACATTCACGAATAAAGCAATGAAGTGTATCGGTCACATACGTTTATATATAACACCTTCGAATAAACATAACTTTTTTAAAGCAATTATTCATCGGTGTCGGTAATTTTTATATGAAAGAATGTGCAATTGTTTGTACATTACTTTTGTTTTTATAAAGATGTGTTAGATTAGACAGTCGTCTCTTTTCAAAACTAAATTAATATGATAAGGAATAAAAACATAATAAATCTAATATAGTTACATAACAACAATCAATAGAATTTACTTGAAGATGATTTATTTCTTATATTGAATATTGAAAAAGAAAACTATTTAGTATCTAACCAACTTGATTCAGATAATGATACTTTTTTATCAATATTATAGATCAAAAATTTTTACAACATTTTATATCTAATACATTGTTTTCTAATTATAAAACAACCAAAAAATAGAGTTGAATTTTTTTTCTTGTAATTCGATGAAAATATTACTCTCAGTTCTACATTTGACTTGCATGTTTGCATGACAATGATTCGAAGTTTTGTTTTTTTAAAATCACCTAACAACGTTTGAATATTAAATAAAACGATGATTGCTGTAAACATTAACAACTGTAATTAAATTAAGTATAAATCCAGTGTTATTATTTACTGAGAAATAGAGAGAAGAATATGTCATCACTTCGATTATTCTCTCGCTAGATGTTAAAATGTGTTTCATTAAAAAATAAATATTATTCTTCGAATTTTAAGTCATTAATGATTAGATTACTTCGAAATAATTTTAAAAATAATGCATGTACTTAATTATATGAATTTCCGGCTAACTTGAAGCAATAAATAAATACATCGCTTTTTTTATTCTTCAAATAATTCTTTCTGTTTTTCTGTTTATTTAACTAATTGAGTGTAGATTCAGTTGCGTAATAGCATGAGAAGAATAAAATAATCACACCTTCAAAAAGAAGGTTTTGTTGCATTATTTCAATGCTGATTTTTATATCTAAATGATATTCATTTACTTGAGAATTGTTACTGATAAAATCAATCATACATTGTCTAGTCTTTATCATAGTTTTACAGTATACAACAAGTTAAATCTCCTTTCGTTTTGATGAATGACACAGGTGAAGATATGAAATAGAATCGATCGGAATAATTCGCTCACATCTCCTCTTAGACTTCTATTTCATGTTGCATAATATGAATCATATTATACATCGAAATAGACATACAGCTTATATCTACCAGAATTTTGCTGAAAAAATATAATAACATCAATAAAATTTTCACATTTAAAAAAATTCAGCTAAAGACTTTTACAGTTTCAATATTTATTTGTTGTTTGGCGATCAAAATCACTCGCTATTGTTACTAACAGAATTTAGAGAAGAGCTGAAAGAAAATAGACAACAAATATATTAAATTTTTTCTTAATAGTCTTTGAAATTTCAAGGACAAAGATGTCTGACGAAATCGAGAAATCAAAACAATGCAATAATAGACACATTCTTCGAGAAACTTGTTAATGATACGAACTACCTTTTCGTGAGGGATGCTTTGAATTGTAAAATATAATAATCTCGCTTTTAATTTTTTTAATTTTCTCTGTTGTTTTGTTTAATTTTTCATGATTTCTAATTACATATATATGGTGGTGGGTTATTTAATAAATTGAAATAAATATAAATGTTAATTTCTCGAGGTTGTGGGTGTGAATATATTTTAGTGTACTCACACCATCAAACGTTAAAAAACTTCAAGCGTACATGAGTGACAAATAGTTTCATTCTTGTTTATTAACGCAGATTGGCGTAGTGAATCATTGACAACTGCCAACGTCTATTTGTTTTTCTTGCTCAAATAAAAGAAAGAAAAGAAGAAATTTCAGATATTTTGCGTTGTCAAGTGAAAACAAATACAAATGCAAGTTTCTTTTACATGTTCAACTTCATTCTTTTTGAAGAAATATGGATGAAGAATTCGATTTAAGCACGAACGAGTTATCAGATAACGTATTTTCCAATGTACTAACAAAATTACAAAATTTACAATATACAAATGAAAATGAAGCTTCTCGTAGACATATCTTATCCAATGGTGCAACATTTTTAGAAGAATTTATTATACTACTTGACAAGAATACAGTGGACAATGAAATATTTTCAAAAATTGAAAAAACATTTCAAACATTCATACAACTATTAGACAGTATTAACATGCATGCATTGTTCAAAGCCGATTCAGTTTTTGCATACGATATATTTTATTTATATATACGTTTACTTAATTTACCTGGAATGAAGATTCTTTTGAAACGCTCAGATACCGAGAATTATACTAAACTAGTGTATGAACAACTCGCTGCAATTATTCTTTTTTTGTATGGCCGCGACAAGTTCTCATGCAAAATTTACTGTTTTTGATTTACAAGAATCACATAACAATCAAGAAATATTACTGTTACTGTTAAATTATATAAAATCTGATTTCGAATCTGATCTATCATCGAATTATACGCACACAACACAATTAATATTAACTTTTCTTTGGAGTTATTCAGACAAGACAATTGTAGTACCTAATTTAATTAAAACCGGATATCCAGAAGCTATATTAAAATGGTTAACTATTGTAGATAGGTAAATCATCACTTTTATATCGATATATTTTCACAAGATATTATGTTCTATTTTTAGCCAAGATAAACCATTCGACTCTTATGAATTTATTCTATCAGTAAGTTCAATTTTTTTGTTATGAAAATAATTCACTTCTTTTCATTCTATAGGAAAAATATTTAAAATCAAATGCTATACACGCATTTATCAGTATTATTCATAATACAAGTCGTCATGATGATGGTATCACTGTCTTGAATTCCTTAGAAGCGATTAGTGTAATAAAAAAAGTTCAAAATTCGACTACAGATCCTACTATTAATCTTCTTTGTTCGATGAGTTTAGCTTTACTATTAACACCAAAACAAATTAAAAATGATCGTAAACGTATGAATAATGTACTTGATCAACTTTTGAAGAGTGTTTCAGATGCATCAAAATCAGAAGATTATAAAGATGGTGGATTTCATATATCAGAACCATTGGTTGTATTAGTAAAATTATTCAATGATGATCGAGCACTTGATTACATTCTTCAACATGCTCAAGTTGAATTAGATGCGTCATCAACAGTGGATTTTTTCATCGAATTATTACTCAAATTTAATTCTGTTGTTAAAAATGAAAAAGATCCATTAAAACAACTCACGTGTACTGCTGTCGTCAATATTCTTTGGAGTATTTCTTTTCAAGAACATAATCAATATAAACGACAATTGAAAAATAATCAAAAACTCTGTAAATTATTAGAAGAACTTTTTAATAATACGAATAGCTTAAATGATAGCACACAATATGTACCTAAATATATTGAAAATATTCAAACAGCTGCTGTAGGAATTCTATTGAACATTAATGAAGGATCAGCTGATGATGCATTAGTTTCACAAACGAAAATTTCTATTGCTGATAATATGAGTAAAAGTAATTCAAAGCCAATGATTATGATAAGTTATTCTCATGATGACAAAGTTTTATGTTATCAACTTGAAGAAGAATTAAAACGAACTGAATTATATGATGTATGGATTGATAAAAATTATTGTACGACAGGTGATTCTTGGGAACGTATCGCAGATGGAATAAAACAAGCACATGTTGTTTTGTGTCTTATAACGAAAAATTATACCAGTAAATCTGTTCGTCGTGAAGTTATCTATGCAATTGATAAATTAGAGAAAACGTTATTACCAGTATTTATTTTAAAACCTGATGTACCTAGTTGGTTAGGTAGATATTATTTGCTTTTTTTTTGTTTCAAAAAGAATTTCTCAATTTTTTTAGAAATTAGAACATGTGATTTGACTCATATTAGATTTGCTGATGAAGACAAATTCGAGCAAGCAAAAATAACAAAATTGATGGAAACTTTACAACAATTGATTTCCGGATCGTCTAGTGAAAATAATTCTCCTCCGGTACATCATGAATTACCAATACTGACAACACAAGCAAGGCATGACGAGCTTTTTCCTAGTACAACAAAAATATTATTACGAAAGTCAATTATTTCTTGGGATAAAGCTGATATTAAACAATGGTTTAATGAGAATGAAATTATGATTGAATTGTACAACATTTGTCAATTTATTGATGGTTCAGAGCTGTTGAGTTTTGCTAAAGTTTTACAGGATGATGAGAAAGTACAATATAAAAGCTATGCAGAAGAATTTTCGAAGCGATATAATGGCAAAATATTGTTACTTCACCAGTTCAATAAGTTTGCGAATTGTCTACGAAAATTGATTGTCGAACACAGTAGACAAACAGCACCAATACAACTAAATACAAAGCGAACAGAAGGAAAATCGCAAACATGTGAAATTTTATGAACGTTCAGTTTTTTTTTGTATTTGATTTCTATTGAAAATAATTTATTTTGATGGTTTATCGACATCATGTCGGTGAGTATAATTGCTATAACACATATTTTTCGTTTGCTAAGCTAATAATGTGAAGATATGACTATGAGTGAAGTATAAATAACATCAAAAGAATTATTTTTATGATATTTATTACGAAATATATCTTATAGTTTTATATTAATAAAATTTTCGGCAATATCTTTCTGCCATGTATCGATAAATTTTTTCTTCTTATTTTCTTCAATACGAAAGGCTACTTCAGCTCCATTTTCATCTCTTCCCATCCATCGAGTGCCATCATATATTGGATTGAGACGAAATATACGAAGATACAATGCACGAGTCCATGTTGTATAAAATCGACATTTATTTGTATGACCAAAATCAACGAGATTCGCCCAATCATATCGAAAATTAGAATTAAGTACAATTCGATCTTTAAAAGTTGACATTTTAGGAAGTCGATTCTCGCGTATTATTGTTTGCATTACTTTATCAGCAGTGGCTACCCAATGTTTAACGAATTCGATATTACGAGATTGATTAATTGAATGACGAATAGTTTTGGCAATACTTGATAGAGATGTTGGGTCTTCAAAACAATCAGATAATGGCATTAAAACAGCATTTGCAATAAGACCAAGTGGTCCAAACGGATTGGATTCATTACGATAATTAATAATTGTATTTGTACGTACAATTAGTTGCTCGTTATTTTGTGTACAATGATTATTAAGTATAAGAATAATGTAAGCACTCAGGACATCTTGAGTACTCACATGTTGATCATCGATCAATTTACGTAATGTTTTGAGTTGTTCTCCGGAAAAACAAATATTGAGTTGAACATATGTTATTGGATTGTTTGTACAATCTGTTTTCATTTGATCATCATCTAAGAATTCTTTTATATCAGGTAAAAGAAATTCATCGACTTCGTTGTCAAACCATAATTGTCTTTCGAAGACAGGTATTGGTTTAGGTGGTTCCATGTTTTGATATAAATGTGAAATCGTTTTTAAAAACTGTAAAAAACCATCAGCATCTCCTAAGATATGTGACCAACTTGCACCCATTATCCATTCTCCACTTTGTACAATATGAGTAAGTTTCAAACGGAAAAGTGGTTCATCCTGAGAACCACCTATTAATTTTGTAGTTTTTACTTCATCTAAAAATGGTTGAAGTTGATTTGAATTCTTGTCAACTACAACGTTCGAATCAAGAGGCCATTTTGTAAGATCAATATTTTCGATGAATGAGAGTGGAATGGCATTATCGGACATTTCAATTATGTAATGCTCATTGTCGAGTACTAGAAAACGACCAGCGATAAATGGCCACAAGGAGAGAGTTCGACTAAGTGTTTCTTTGAATTTATCGATATTCAAACCTGACGGATATACAAATACATTATTAATAGATCCTGTAATCCATAGATCGGTACCGGCAAGTTCGATATGACGATTATTGCCTGTTGGTGGTGATGGAAATACGTGCCAAAATGTCATTTATAGATCTAAAGATAATTAATTTTATTATTTCAATTTGAGTAAAATAAAAGAAATCTCATCAGTTGATAGATTATAAATGTTACTTTCTTCATAATTGGTTGGCCATATTAATCGAATAACAACTATTGAAAAAAATATATCACTGATCTAGTTCGTAGACTTCTGCCATCTTTCGAACACAATTCAGTGAATCTTGAGGGTGTGAGTGTTAGTAACAGTGTTATGTTCACCACATCCACTCTGACCCACACTCAAATTTTGCTGAAAAATATAACGATATCAACAAAATTTTTACACTATTAAAAATTCAGCTGAAGACTTTTATAGTTTCATTCGTTATTTGTTATTTGGCGATTTTCTTAATATTCTTTCAAATTTCAAGGACAATGATGTCCGACACAATCGAGAAATCAAAACAATGCAATAATAGACGAGAAGCTTAATCTACACATGATTGTAAACAGATCGAGCAGATATGAATAACGAAAATTATATGAAAAAAGTAGAGTAAACTACATTTTGTCTTTTTGTATTTCCTCATTTCTTTTTTCGACGATGAAATGGAAAAGAAAGTAAGAGCGGATCGAAATCAGTTCCCTCGTTTCAAATATCTTCGTCATATAATTACACGTCGTTGTTGGAAGAAAAGCAAAAAATGTGCTGTTTGTTGTTGTGTACGGCGAGAACATTTCTTTCTGATTTTATGAGAGCAGAAAGGTAAGCTATTAGACAATTTAACGGATTTTTATTAATCAATCCAGAATGTCACTTGTTTTTTTTTCTGTTAAACATTATCCAAGCCAAGAGATGTTTGTGTGCTCTGGCAAAATGATGACTGAGCTATATTTAGAAATTTTAGTGATTATTAAAGTTTTTCTAGTTTATACCAATACCCATGCAAACGTTGCCTGTTTTTTAATGTACTTTTTTCATTCTGTTGAATGAATATATAAAAAAGAAGCAATAATGTTAAGGGAGAAAATGAATTATGTTGACATAAGACAAAAGTGAATTTTATGCATATTAAAAATAATAAAATCATTGGCATAACATGGTCATCAACGGTGAAGAAACGCATACAATCAATAGCAATGATGAAGCAAATGATCCAACGGCACCTTATAACGAACTCGAATCATTTGATAGTATTTGGCAAGCATTAAGATGGAAACAGATACAAACTCGAGTACCAGTATGCTTTAAGAAAACGATTCGAAGTCGATATATGCTTGCTAATCTAGTTTATCTGGTCTATGCTATTGGGATTTTAATTATTGATTTCAATCCGAATGTTAATGGATCATCTTCCGATAATACTATGGATTATGATTATGACGATAATACAACAACAATGATTTCTGTTCTCGATCAACCAGTAATCGGTCTTCCACTTGTAAATCGATTCTATATCGGTAAGAGATTGATTAAAAACAAATCTTAGTATCGTAGTGTTTCTTTCTAAGGTCTGGCGGCGGTTCATATCCTATCAGCTTTTCTCTATTGGTGGTCATGGGCTGGCCGATCATGGCTGGATATCATAATGATACCTGAATATTTAAATCATGTAGAAGCAGGATTATATCTATGGTCGGCCATATGGTATTCAAGAGAGGATACACTGGGAGGTTATTACACATTAGCCATACACAAAATAGAAATGACAGCTGCTACTGTTGAATTAATAGCTTCCTTTGGATGGTAAACGAAACGATGTCTCAAAAGCGGTCTTCTATATCTAGAAAAGAGTTCTAACGTAGAGATTGAATTCGGTTTTTTTCTATTTTCTACGATCATCAAACTCCTTTTCGATTTCAACATTAGTATCATGTAGAAATAATTCTTAAGCAGGTCGTTCTTTTCGGAGACTTTTTCATTTTTCAATACAACTATTTTTTTCTCTGGATATTTTACCGATTTTTTCAAATAGGATAATGTCATGGTACATGACTTATGTGCGCACATTAGGTCGTGGTTTTACTTTGGATGATCCAGATACAGTCGCGTGGTTAGCAACAACAATCAGTTCGATTATTTATATGATTTATAATATACAAATTAATGTTCAACCTGAACAATATGGTACTAATCTATTATATACCTATGGAGACATTGTATACTTTGTTGGTGCTTGTTATTATATATTTGCAACGTTACGAGACGAAAACTGGTTCTGGTTTCTGCCATTGAGTGGTCAATATGGTGTAGCACCAGGAAGAGTTCAAGTTGAATCAACAAAATCTTTACCAACGTATGGAAAACCACCCATCTTAATAACAGATTTGTGTAAATGCTGTCGAATAAAAAACAATATTCCGAAAAAGAAACATTATGAACCACCTCAAAACAATATTTTTAAGATTGAAAATGAGCTTCATCGAACGGCATTATAACAATATTTATTTTTCTATATGACATTCAACAACTTTTTGTGTTTTTTAAGTTTCGAAGAGTGTTAAAAGAATAGACTCTATCAAAAGATGTGTTTCAGATAAAATTTTATTCGTGACTTGATCATCTAAATTTACCCGAAATCCTCAATTACTTCTTAAACATCTATTTATTCAAAACTCTACAAAAATTAATTTGATTGCCAAAGAACTTAGGTTTATGTGTGTAGGCGTCTATTCGATACTCTTTAGTCTGAACTGTAACTGGCGAAAGGGAAATACATAAAGTTTCTTATACAAACTCACCAAACACAAACAGCTTAGATATAGTTTATGTCTATTTATCCAATCATTTTCATACTCATACTCTTTTAAGTACGAGTAAACACAAGAAAAACATTCTTTTCAAAGATCTGGATTATATTATTATTTAAACAAATAAAATAGTGTGAGTTGTGAAAAGATTTTATGAAAAATGATTCGGATCTATCATATGAAAGCACTAATGAATTCAGTGTTGAACGATTTGTATCCTTGTGGGGATTGATCCTGTCCCTGGATTTAGACGAGCCACTGTTCCAGTTGGAAAAAGACTTGTGGATCCACCTTCACGGTTTAGATATGATGCGGTTTCATCGAAAAGAATAATCTTTCGTTGACCTTGAGCTGTTTGAAAGATCACTCGAGTATATATTCGATGATTTTGTTTTACGATTGCCATCTGAATTACTTTACAATTTGGATAATGTGTAAGCAACCAAGTGACTACTTTCTCTGTACTTTTTTTGGGATCTTTTTCATTAATAACAACTATTCTTGGAGCTCTTGATGCTCTCGAATGATCTGCTACGAGCTGTTGTTGTTGTGCCCAATAATTATACGTTCTAAGACAAAACTCCATAATTTATGCAGTGAAAATCATTAGAAACTTACCCGAACGACATGATTTAACTTGATAATAATACTGAAAATGATCGAAACTAAATTGATACAAATAGACTGTGATAAGTAAAAAACGAATGACTTATTTTTCTACATGATTCTTCCTCTTTATATAGATATTTAGACAAACAAATTTCCAACTTGAAAACGTTGATAACGATATGGTTCGTTAGTTTTGAATGAGTAAATAAAAAAAAACGGAAGAAGGTAGTGACTAAGGTAGTATGCGATGTCATGCAAATAGAAGGAACGAAAAAAAGTTATAAAAAATACCTAATCAATTTTCATCCGCCAATGTAAATACACATAGAAAATATTTGATGATTACATGCATCAAGTAGAATATGTCATTACTAAAGTACGGATTTTACGAAAAATATCGAAAGTCAAAAAGAAAAAGTTTTTTACTTGGTAGAAGTTGAAGGATAATATTAGCATAGTTTACTTCATTTGAAAAATGTGCAATTCGTCCATCAATGTAAAAACATGAAAAAGAATATTTTTGATTGTAATTTAACCACTATAAATACGCCCACCCTCATCCGCTTTCATGCTTTTATTCTGTAATAATTTTGTTTTTATTAATGGACTTGTAATTTATATAAAAATCTAAAATATTTTGATTGAGCTGTACTGTCAAAGTACACAAAATGAGAAAATATATACTCAATCTATTAGTCCTTCTCGGACTTTTTGTTATCACATGAGGTTGCCTAATTCATTTTATCTGTATGTTTTTTTTTCTATTCTTCTAAAACACATTCTTTCCAAGATTATTATACAACGCCTACATATCTTGGTTTTTTATGACAATAAAAAAGTTCGGGTCATTAAAGATAAGAATAAAATATAATGAAACTTTTCGTTCGACGATTTTGTCACTAGTGACTCATATTCGGTATATAAAAACGACGGTAGAAGTTGTTTCATTTACATTGAGTTTCTTTTAACAGATAAAAACATTTCTCGTGTAACTTTGAATCGATAGAGACGACATGTAATACTTACATTCCTCAGCGTTTCATCATGTTTTTGAAGTCGAAGGTATAGTAATATAAAAATCTGACGTCCAATATATTATTCTTTTATTACTTCCTCTTCGTCGTCGTTATCGTCATCGTTTGAGAACTTAAAACTTAAAAGTTGAAGTATCGCCAGTAGAACTCACCTTTTAAATTATATATATATACGCACCTGAATAGTTGGAAAAAATATTTTTTCTTATATTTTAGAGAAGTGTGAAATTTTATTATGATCCGTGGAACTGCTTTAAGATTAAATCGACGGCAAAATCAGTCCATTTTATATCAAGCTCGTTTAAACAATACGCCGCTGCAAAGTTCTTCGACAACATTAGAATATGATCAACGAACAAATACGATCAACATGCAATCTACACAAATACAACTTGTACAACGATCATCTCCAAAACCTATGACTATACGAGAAATAATCAAAGCTTTAGAAGAATGGCAAGATCCTGAAGATTATGCCCAAGATCTAGAAGCAAAGGAAAGAATTATGGATTGTTATAAACAACGTTCTGATACACTAGATTTATCATATCTCTCTCTAAGCACACTTCCTGATGCTATTGGAAAAATGCAACATATAGAATTTTTATCGATTGCTAACAATTATTTTGTAGAAATACCAAAGATCCTGGGAAATTTAACAGCTTTAAGACTATTGAATGTTTCCAACAATATATTAACAGAGGTATCTGATACTATACAAGAATTCAAAAAATTAGAACTCTTCAATGGTGCTTGTAACCAACTTCATTATGTTTCAGAAGAATTAGCGCGTCTACCAAAAATCGAAACAGTAATATTATCTCACAATCGTATTATTAAATTTCCTGAAAATATTCATAGTATTGAAGAGCTTGATTTAGAAGATCAAATTCCACCAGCATCATTTGGTAAGTTTTCTTCGGAATTTGCAGCACGATGGGAAGAAATATTTCGACATGAAAGTGGAGCAGGTTATATGGAGATGTGGGTAGCACGTTATGAAGAAATTCTTCAACAGCCACAAGTTGTAAACCATTATGAAACATTTACAGAACGTATTGGTATACTATTAGATACAATGGCAAAAAATTCAAGTCTACGTATACGTTGTTATGAGAAAGCACAGAGTGTTATTGCAACGTGTTATGATGGTATATTATTTTCTTTATTCGAAATGGAAATTAAACAAGTGGAAGAAAGAATAATTGCTTTACAATTATCTGATGAGGAAGTACGTCAGGAGATGGAACGAGCCTTTAATTTTTATCGTTTACAAGAAATTGCTTTATTACATTCACAACAATATGCATACGAACAAGCAACGACTACAGAAATTACAGAAGCTGATACACTTGAAACAGTCTTATTTTTTTATGCTTCACCAGAAAATACTTTAGAGATGCCATTAGATGGTGAAAGATTACATTATATGCGTTATCCAGAATTATCAACAGCCACTCATGATGATGTAAAACAAGCGGTTAGAAAAATTCAACATGAAAAGGATCATTTTAGAGATGATTTTTTGATTAATTTTATCTCGGATAAGGAATTTTGGATAAATTATTTAGAAAGTCGTTATCCAGATATCATTGCAGAACACACGCACATTTTTATGGAGCAAATGGAAGAATTGGAAGAGAAAAAAGATACAATTAGAGAATATGAGTATCTTATACAAGCAAACACTATAGCGGAAGAGAAGAAAGATTCAGAACAAAGATTGTATCGACAATTGACTAAAAATATTGTTGTGGACTGAATTTTTTTATATTCTTTTCTAACAGGCTTTTATTCTTCAAACGATTTTTATCTATGAAACAGAGATGTCCATGGCGGTGTGGCAGCGGCACATTCTTAATCACGATGGACACCTCTGCTTTATTGGTGTACGTAGATAAAATACTCTTCGAGTTACTTTCCTTGAACAATACTATTTTACTAATGTATTAAATATCACTTTATTTGATGTAAAGTCTTATTATTAAACGTATTTTTTGTGATCAGATATTTTTTATATTGTTTAAGAATGAGCACCAAGAATAATTTCCGATGAACTCTTGTTGAGTTTTTGTGATTTTCAAATGTGAATCGTGTTTTGTTTTTTCTCATTTCATGATCAGTATCATATTACATGTTAAAAGATAAGTTTTTAAATTGTCTTATTGTAATCCATCCTAGCTATTATCAAAAGGTCTTCTTCTTCTTTGTTATAAATGAAATGTAACAGATACCTATTATAACGTGAGGAAAAAACTCAAATATACCAATTTCGGAAGTAAAATAAAAAGATAAAGAAGGATTGTATATAAGAAGATGGTTACCGTTTACCTTTTCATTTTGTTTTTCAAAATAAACACGACATTTTAATACACAATCAAAGGTATAGATATTATCTCATAAGAGTCTTGAGATGATATTATAGATTTTATTTGGATTATGACTGCTAATTTTTCTCAAAAGAAGTTGTTGATAAAATATTCTATAGGCTTTGAGCTCTTTGCTAAATCAAGTTTCCATTCATAGTTAGATAAATCAGTCAAAGCGCAATCAAGTATCACTATCTTCCATAGGTCTAACAACTGATACAATAAACATTGGTGTTCGAAGGTGAGTGTGTATGGATGCGATTACGCGTATTTTTGCAACACCCACACCCACATTCAGTTTTAGAAGAAAATATATTTTACAATTAAAAATTTTCTTATCTGAAACTTATTTTCTTTGCGCAAGAAATGTTATGCCCTAAATGATTTCTCAATTCTAAGTGTATTTACAGTTCTGGTTAGCGTTACTTTTAATTGTGAATTTGCCAAATAAAGCATTTTAACAGCGTATTCATATTTGTGACTTAGGTCGAAAGAATTCCTTAGTCAAATTGGATCAGATAACGGTAACTATATCACGCGATTTCTATAATATAAGTGCCAGTGTTTTAGGAGAAATAAACTAACAATGCACCTCTAATAATTCTTTTTAATTGATTTCACCTTTTTAGAACCACGATCAGCATCACCAGGAAAAAAAGTAACAACTACGGTATTATCACAGTCAACGCTGAGAAAGTTACCTAAACCTAATTATCAAAATATGGAATGGGAAAAACCTCTTATTGACAAAGACGAAGAAGAAGATGTCGAGTTGGCTACAAAACGGGCGACTGCATATGATGTATCGCCAGAATATAGTGTAAGTGATGTTATGTTTAAGGGTGCTAGTTTAGTATTTGGGTGTGGGTGTGGGCATATGATGAATCTCATACCCTTACTCATACTCACACCCACACTCATACCTATTCGTATACATACTCACACCCTTGACATGATTTAATCCGTTTTTTTTTTAAAATTCTTTATTAAAAAGCAAGATCTGAAAGAATTATTTTCATTGTATGAAAAACAGATATGCAGAATGTGTACAAATCGCTTTTTGAATAGTTTTCCGTTAATAAGAATGGAAGACAACTTATCTCAGCAAACAGAAATAAATATTAGATGTTTTTTCTTTACATTAAACAAACTATAAATAATGTCACTAAATTTCACGCTCACTGATATTTTTTACTAATAAATTTATTCTCATCAATAAGAAAAATATCATCATAAATCGGTGCATTATTTTTAATGTCATCTCAAACTAAAATATTTTACATAGAAATGATTGATTCAACCTAGATTTTTATTTCAGTTCTTTTTCTGAGAACTTTCACACAGGATTAAAAAAACTGTTAAACATATTCTTATCTTTATTCGACATTATATAAATTTTGAAAATAGATAGAATAAATTCGATAGTTATAGTTACGAGAACAATTAACACTTTTTAAAGAATTCTAAATGAATAGTTTTTTTTCTAATATTTAGTCTCAATCAGAGATTAAAAATAATATAAGGCAATCTACTCGTCCACAAACAGGATCGTAAGTATTTGATTTATTTATGCGAAATATATCTATGGTTTTAGATCGTTGTTCCATCGAAAACCAATATTGATTTTAATTATCATTGTTGTTCTTACCTTAATAACTATCATTAGTATTACAGTATTGGCTATTTTCATTCAAAAAGCCAAAACAACTACGACTGCAATTGATGTATCGACAACAATGCTTACAACGTCATCAACAAAAACATCAACTCATACAACGTCGATTAATTCTCATACAACAAAAATGAATGGTAAAGTTTTGTTACTAAAGAAAAAAATAAAAACTGGCATATTTCTTGGGTCCAAAAACAAAATAAGCTCCACACATAAATTCCAAATTTGTAGCTCACTTACGCATCTATATTTCACCTGAAGATATCTGAAAATATACAGTTGCCCAAGCAAGAATTAATAATTAAATACAGAACACAAGTATTCAGTATCTGAAAGTATCATTTCCATAACAGAACAATTCTGTTCTATTTTTTCGAATTTTGAGGTGAGGGTATATTAGAAGAATCATTCGCACCCGCACCTTCAAAATATTTTTCAAAAGAATTTATTTTCCAAATACAGAACTTCAAATGTTTTATATTCTTTTTTAGTAGAATTATTTTTCAAAATTTAACAAAAAATATCAAATAAAATTTGTCTTCTCATTATATATTTTTATCAATATTATATTCAAAATTCAAGTTTGACAAAGAAACAAAATCAAAGTTTCATTGAAAACTAATATTTTCTTTTTTCTTCGATCAAAAACAAATTTTCTTCTTCTTTTCATCAAAATCTTTTATTTTCATTATTTTCTAGTATCAAAATTTAAGAAATGGAAACAAGATGCCATCACTGTGGCTGGTGGAAATGGAGAAGGACAACAATTAAATCAACTCAATCGGCCTTTAGGAATCTATATTGATAAAAAGAAAAATGTTTTCATTGCTGATTGTTCCAATCATCGTATTATTGAATGGAAATGTAATACAAAAGAAGGACAAATCATTGCAGGTGGAAATGGTCGAGGAAATCGAATAGATCAGTTGAATCATCCAGTAAATGTGATTGTTGATGAACAAACTCATTCGATCATCATTGCTGATACTGGGAACAGACGATTGATTCAATGGTTAAGTCAAAATCAACAGATTCTCATTGATGATATTGACTGTTTTGGTTTAGCAATGGACAAAAATGGATCGCTTTATGTTTCGGACTGGAAGACGAATGAAGTAAGACGATGGAAAATGGGAGAATACAACAACGAAGGAATTATAGTGGCAGGGGCAAATGGAAATGGAAGTCAACTGAATCAACTCAATTGGCCTACTTTTATCTTTGTTGATGATGATCAATCTGTTTATGTATCAGATTTTGAGAATCATCGTGTAATGAAATGGAGAAAAGATGCAAACGAAGGAATCGTTGTGGCTGGAGGAAATGATCAAGGAGGAAAACTTAATCAATTGTCTTATCCCAAAGGAGTAATTGTTGATGATTTGGGTCAAATCTATGTAGCAGATCTGGAGAATCATCGAGTAATTCGTTGTTATGAAGGAAAAGAAGAAGGTGAAATTGTTGTTGGTGGAAATGGTCAAGGAAATCAATCAAATCGATTCCGTGGTCCTACTGGTTTATCTTTTGATGATGAGGGAATTCTTTATGTTGCTGATTATTTGAATCATCGAATTCAAAAATTTGAAGTAATTTTTTGAGTGAAATTTCAATTTTGAAGAAAAGAAAAGAAAAGAGCTTTTTTGTAAAACAAAAAATCTAAAAATAAAAGTAAAATAAAAAACAAAATTCAAGAAAACTAAATTGAGGCTGGGGGTGGGCGTACAAAGGGAAACAGCTAATTACACTCATATTTACACCCACACCCGCAAATACATATAATCAACAATTCCATAGATAATGAGAAGGAAAAACAATATGACTAATGACAAGTGAAAGAAGGAGAACAATCATATATGTGACAGGAAAAATCTTGATAATCTGTGACGGACAAGGTGGAGGGCATAACATTTTTCTTTTGTATAATCGTTTGTAGTCTTGCAAAAGTGGTCATTATAAAATCACATTGTTTTCTTTGTAGGCATATTTCAATGATGGTGGCAGAAGAGCTTTGTATGTTAACGGTAAAAGACGGATGTACAATGCATCTTAAATCATAATAAGAGGTTATACTGGTAATAAAGAAATAGTAACAAGTACAATGACTGATACTAATTCGAATATTTTTATCAAAAAAAATTTGCTACCACTATTATGAACTGATTTTATAGTAGAAACAACACTAGAATATATTAATGCTGGATGCCAAACGCGTAATTGTGATGAGTAGCAGACAAATAGACAAAATGTTTTCGACTCGAATGCCAGCTTCAGAATTGATTATTGAAAATGAACGGCATCTAAAGTATTTTACATATCTGATTTTAGTTAACAATGAATATAAAACAATCTTAGTATTTACATTAGAAAATGTTACGTATAATTTAAAGGTCTAGTTAATAGAACGTACGACAATAAAAACAAAATTGAATGATTTCCAAGGAAATCAAGTTATTTATAACACGAGCCTTTATAGGAGATGATCTTTCAGTCCAGTCTCCTGTTTCGAAAAAGTTTTTTTGTTATTTATCTGAAAAATCTTGATTTTTTAATTAATTATCACGGTTGTTTATTTCAAAAATATTTTATCAATAATTACAAAATAAATATCTAATACGAACAAAAATGCAAGGTTATTTTCATTGATATTAACAACAAAAATAAATTTGTTTTAATTAAACGTTAAATACTATGTAACCAAACAATATTTTCTTGATCGTTGTTGACAACGAAATTGTTGTGCGAGTTTATTCATAGGATCTAAATAATATTCATTTAACCATTTTTCATGAAAAATAAATATTCTTTTAGTCTGATATGTTTCTCCATTGATGATGACTGGTGAAGGAAGTATTGATGAACAACCGATTTGACAGAATTTTTCTTTTCCATAGTCAGATAATTTATCGTCGGGAAAGAAAATTTTTCCAATAAATAAATCTGGACTTAAACAAAGAGCCAAGGAAAATATAAATTGTTGATCTTCATGAGATAAAGATGAATAATTGAAATAATTCGTATATTCATTTAAATCATTAAAACTAATACAATGACAAACACGATTTAAATAATATATTATTTTTCCAATATCATTAAGTGAAATGTTGAATCTTTCCATTGAATTACCAATTGTAATTTGTTTTTGTTTTGAATAGGACATTTTATCAAAATTTTCGAATGATATAAAAAGAATTCGTTCTGATATATAAATGATTCATTTTGATATCATAAAAATGTGTCTCTATAGTATCAAGATTTCGCTGAAAGGAACAGAATATGACTCAATTCTCTTCCTTTTTGTCTCATATTCTTTATGAGATATGTCAAGTGTTTCGTTCGCCGACAGTATAAAATCAATAAAATGTGAAAGATTGTCGTATAAATGAAAAAACTGCTGAATGTTTTCATTTTCTCAAGAATTCAGAATAGTATCTGTCAATACATGAGAAATAGGAACAAGATAGAGAGCTACAGTTTCGCCGTTGAAAAGAGATTAATTCAGCGCATCAGTTCATAAACAAGTAATGGGTTATGATTATCTTTACAGCATAGACTGTTGCTCTATGAAGGTACTAGAATCGTCGGGAAAGTGCTATAATTGCTCGAAAAGAAAAAGATAGGAGAGCAAAATCTCAAAAATTCGAAAAATAACTAGTAGCAGTATATTACTATTGGAAGTCATCTTTTTCCATTATTGAACGAAACGATCGTTGCTAACTGACGAGTTACTCTTTGGTGACATCTTCTTTCGTAGACTGACACAGTCGCTTTAACAAAATGGTTCATCAATATCATCCGAGGATGTGTGTTAGCGATCACATTATTCTCGCTTCTTTTTCTTTGTTCTTTATTCCATTTGGAAGAATGTTATCTGCAATAACATTCTTTCATGTGGTTTCTTTTTTTTTTCTTTTTTCTTTTTTCTTTTGCATGTTCTGTTTTTGAGAGGCAGTTCCTTTTTGTTCTTTTCTTTGGCAGCCGTCTTTTTCTTTTTTT
>CAJNOI010001106.1:0-19174 GCA_905250115.1 Adineta steineri | reverse complement strand
CCATCATCCTATGAGTTGATGTAAGAAATATTTCAGGTTAATTAAAGATGAAAACTGATGTAAAAGAGAATAGCAACGAGAAGTATCAATCTTTTGACCTCTGAGTTATGAATTCAGTGCGCTTCCATTGTGTCACATTGCAATATCGAAGATATGAGTAAAGTTAATATAATATCTATCACTCAATTTAAGAGGTAAAACAAGATTTTGATACAAATACTATCTACCATAGAAAATCTATCATATTTAATTCAATTAATAGTCAGTCTGACAAACCATAAATTGGCGAAATTTGATGTGATTAATTTCGATTTATTTCTCAGATTATACCATTATATAATATATTTTTAAAGCCAAATAACTGACATTATTTTGAATACTAGTCGTCGTATTATTTGGTAAAATTACACTTGTTATGTAAGTGACAGCTTATCAGTCACTTTTTCGTTACAACAAATATTGTCCTTGATCTTAAAGTAGAAAGAAAAAAAAAGAACGGCGTACTTCATATGGCTGTTACGAGATATCATCCTTTGATATTTCTATTTAAATGTTTTTCATTCTCAATGAAAACAACAAGAACGAATAAAAGTTTTTTTTATTTCGGTCGCTCTTATATAACACAATTACAACACTTTTATATTCACTGTGATATTTTTTACTCTAAGGTACTTAATGGAAGGTAATAATATGACTTTATAAAATTTGATTTATGTAGTGATGAATTTAAAAGATAATATGAGTACATGTGAAGTTTGCGTATTTAAATATAGACCTTACCTTTTCTTTTCAGAAATTTGAATAATCAAACTTTATCTATGGACATCGAGAATGGTTCGGTATTGAAAAAATCAGCAAATAACGACGATGGACATAATCATGGTTCAGTCATTAGTTTTCATTCAATCTATTATACTTTAAATTCTCAAAAATGCTGTAATTGTATACCGGTAGCATGTTTAAAGAAAAAACACCAAGAAATTCTCACCGATATATCAGGAATTTTTAAACCTGGCATGAATGCAATTCTTGGACCAACAGGTAGTGGTAAATCGTCTCTCTTAGATATTCTAGCTGATCGAAAAGATCGACATGGTCTTACAGGACAAGTTCTCATGGATGGACAACCGCAAACATTAGATTTTAAGTATCGAGTTGGTTACGTTGTTCAAGATGATATTATAAGTAGTAATTTAACTGTTCGAGAAAATTTAATCTTCTCAGCTAATACACGATTGCCTCGTAATGTTAAGTCAAATGACAAGATAGCCATTGTTGATGAAGTTATTGAACAATTAGGTTTAAAAAAATGTGCTGATCAGAAAGTTGGCAATGAAATGAAACGAGGTATTTCTGGTGGCGAACGAAGACGAACGAATATTGGCATGGAATTGGTTCTTTCACCTAAGGTTCTCTTCTTGGATGAACCAACAACAGGTAAATAATATACAATATCAATATTTTCAGACTGATCTGTCCAAACAAAACACGCACTTGATGTCTTTTTTAGGTTTAGATTCATCAACGGCTCGAAATGTTATGAAATATTTACATCAGTTATCAAGAAAAGGGCGTAAGACGTTATTATAGATCATATTTTTTATTTATTTTCTTATTTTGTTTTTTAAAAGGTACAATAATCTTTTCAATTCATCAACCACGATATTCGATTTTTAAACTATTCGATACTCTCTTTTTAGTAGGTGCAGGTCGCTGTATATATCATGGTCCATCTGCTGATGTTCTTCCATTCTTTGCTTCAATTGGCTTTCAATGTGAAGAACATGAAAATCCGGCTGATTTTCTTCTTGATGTATGTCAAGGTGATTATCAACCAACTCTTTCCTCATCGAACATACTTGAAGGAATCGATTCAGATCAGCAAAATACACAGATAGTTAATTATTTGCATAATGCTTATACAAAATCAACATTATACGCTGCAATCAAACAACAGATAAATGAGCTATGTCCTTCACCACGAAACTCACCGACACTAACTGATACTACACCAAAATCACCAAAAAAATCTCGTCTATCAGAAATATTCTATGTATCACAAAGAACACTACGTAATACATTTCGAAATCCAGCACTTGTAGGTATGCAAACAGGTGTATCGATTTTCTTGGGTATACTTATCGGTTTGATTTATATTCAAATGGATCATTCACTAAATATTGGTGTTAAAAATCGTCTCGGTGCCATCTTTTTTATGGTTACAAATCAAGTTTTCGGTAGTCTTTCAGCGCTTGATCTATTTATTAAAGAACGTCCTTTATTTAAACATGAAAATGTCAGTGGATATTATCATGTCTCCACTTATTTCATAGCTAAACTTATTTGTGATATTATTCCATTACGAACTATTCCGGCGATTTTATTTTCAGCAATTGCTTATTTTATGATAGGTTTTCAACGGACAGTTGCAAAATTCTTTATCTTCTTCTTTGGCATCTATATTACTTCTCTTAGTGCTTCGTCTTTATGTTTTGTTGTGTCGGCTAGTGTTGAAGTCTACGGTGAGTAATTGATTTGTTCCTAGATTTGTATTATTATCTGTTTATTTTATTTATTTAGGTGTTGCTAATTTAACGGCAGCTATGTTTTGTGTTTTAACATTAATTTTTAGTGGATTTCTTGTAGAAATTACATCAGTCACTTCATTTTTATCATGGATAAAATGGATAAGTATTTTTCGATATGCATCAAATATATTTGCTATTAATGAATTTACTGGTTTGAAACTTTGTTTACCCAATGATACAAATACATGTGACATCGATGGTTTAGATATATTAAAAGAACAAAATATTGATTCTTCAACTAGTTGGGATTTGTGGAAGAATTTTGTTGCACTAGGTGGTATTCTGTTTTGTTTTCTTACTTTAACTTATATTCAATTGCTTCGTATGAAAAAAACTAAATGAATTGATAATAACATGATCGTATCCAAATCACGAAATATAATTTTATTCGATTGATGTGTATTTATATGTTCTTTACTTTTTCACAATAATCATTTTTTGAATAATAATAAGAAAATATAATATACCTGTGTCATGATCAACATGAAGAAGCTTTTCTTTCAGAGTTAAAGCTTCAGGATGATAATCTAATGCTTCATTGTAGTTCTTGTCATTGGAATAAAGAAGAGCTAGATTACTGTAACAACCACTAACATCTTGACTATCTTTTTCACACGCATTTCTTCAAATAAATAATACCTTATGAGTAGGAGAAAGTAAAATGTTCCTAAAAAGTCATCTTGAATCGATACTAAACGAAAAATGTGATGTGACTAAAGGTGTTTAATGAGGATATAATCCGTAACCTAAAATAAAGTCTGTGTAAAGTGAAATATAATTTATTAGAATTAAAACTACATATTGTTTATTTCATCCGTATAACATAATTGTAGAATTTGAACCGGCTTCTGCTATAGCACACTCCAAAGAAAATAAAAAAATAAAAAGAGAAGAATAACAACTAAACTCGCATAAAGAAAAAGAAAAAAAGAAACCGAAAATATATGCAATGAAGAATAAATACGTTTTATTTGCACATTTTAATGTTCGACGCTATTCCATTGATTATTTTGTCTAAAAGTAAAAGAGAATTCTTATTAGTAGATTTCCTACATATATATATAATTCTGTATAAAAATCTTAAAGAACTTTTTTTCTCTCTGTCCTATCTGATCGTTAGAAAAAGAAACAATGCTTCTATCAGAAAAGAAAAGGCAACAAAAATCTTTTAAGAGTTAAGACTAAGATTTTTCAATTGGTTGTATAAGTGTACATCTAATAATTCAAATTTTTCTAAAAAATATCTAAAGTCATCAGAGAGATATCTTTCTGATGACTTAAAATCACTAAAGGTCTACTCTTAATATTAATATAAAACTCACTTTAGTAATATAAGATCGAACTATATGATTAGCATGATCATAGCCTTGAACATATGAAATTGTAGTATTTCGTTCAATCCAAAATGGTGTTTGACGTTCACGTTCAAAAGTTTCTAGTCTTTCATAGACGACTGCACTATAATCCCCATACCTATAATCAGTGCATGTAAGTTCCAATTTCAATAGGTTCGGACATTTTGATGATAATAATTTTTCCCATCTTTTTGCATTAAGTAAATTCGGGCGAATCGATAAAAATAAACCTTGTAAATTTGGTGTATGCTTCAGTATATACTTGATATGGTCAAAAGTTGTACCCATTTCTAAATTCAAATGTAGACGAATACACTTAGGCATGAATGGTGTTCGAAAGATCATTTTCCTCGATCGTATATCATTCATATCATTAAAATAAACTCCTTCATCTATGTGAAATGATTTCACATTTCGTAGAGCAGGTAGTAATTTAATTAAATCTTCAAAATATAATGCGTCAATCGATAGATATTCGATAATAGTCATTTTAGGTATTGCAATTAAAGAAGGAAGTGAAGTAACGCGTGCAAATTCACCCGTTGCGATGATCAATGATTTTAATAATGGGCAAAAATTTTGATTGAATATTGAATGAATAATCAATACCTTCTCTTCATTACTATTATCCCAACCGCCTGTTGATCGACAAAGCATAATGTTCAATGATTGTAGATATTTCAAAGATGAAAGTTGATTCCAAGGTTTAAGTGATGAATCACCAGAAGAATATATAAGATTTAATGATAAAACACGAAGTTGTATTAATGAGCTAAGAGGAAAAGTAGAGAAAAAATCAATTACTTTAATGGGTTCTTGTAATTTTAATGATCGAACATTGGCAACATTCAATACCGGTAACATATTTTTCATAAAGTAATAATAACTGTCTTGTTCTTTAAAATTTAAATGTAATAGAGTTTGCTCAATCATTGCATCAATTTTCCTATTTAAATCATGAAATGAGTGCCATAAATCATTTGAGTTGAAATAATTGAATATTTCTAACCATAATTCCATAGGAAACATTTCAATTATACTGGGATTTGTAACTAACATTTTTTAGCTAAAACAAATACGAAAAATCATAATTGAAAAGAAACATATTTTATTTAGATTAATTCTACATATCAAATAAAACTTCAAAACTATCCGATTGATTTATACAAAAAGAAAGAGAGAGATAGAGATCCATTTTACTTTAAGTATAAGAGACAATAGAAAGAGAAAGTATTGGATGAAAAAGTTGCGAACAAACTGATAAGATATAGATGACAGTGGGAAGTAATGAAAGTTAAACAAATGATTATCGATATGTATCTTCTAGTCAATGTATAAAATACATCACTGAAAGAACGAAAAAATTATTAGTAAATGAGTGAATTTATACGACTTTATTCTTCATACTCTTAACTAATCGGCAGTTGTTTTTGTTCGAAACTACTTCAAGACAAACATTATATAATATCTTTGTGTGCATTTATCTATATACAGGGTGGCACAAAATTCAGTATCTTCGTTATGATTCGAGCAAAAGAGCTGATTTTTTTGTCAATATTAGAGGCATGTTCACACTTCAAAGCCATACGAACAAGGTTAGTATGAGAACATTAATTGAGTATCACTATTGACTATCAGAAAGAAAATTTACTTTTCCACAGATGGGATACAAACAATATACTCCATAAAGACTAATTAATATTCATCGTATAGATTTGAATTATGAACATCTCTATATTCTTGGTAAAAAATCAACTCGTCTGCTCGAGCTGTAATGGAGCTATTCAATATTCTTTTCGATAAAATGATTTCTGCACCGTTTTGTATATTGTTTTTGTCCAATCTTTGAAAAGAAAAATTTGTAGTTTTAACAGATATACATTAAATTTAAGTTTATTAAAATAAAATCATAATTTATAGCAATATTAAAATGTTGATAACATTCTTTTTTTAACATCATATTAGCTCTTGAGTTAAGACTATTTAAGTTTTATCGTAAATTGCAAAAATTGTTGTTGAAATTAAATAATATTGAAACTGTAATATAAAAAATATGTGATAAAGAAAATACTTCTGTAATAAGATTATATAGATAATATTACAGTTCAAATTTCTTTGTTTTTTTATATCGAGTGGCTCTATATTGTAACACGCATATAAAAAATGAAAACTTTTTTTTGATGATATCTAGTGAGTCAAGAAAAGAATTGAACTGAATTAATTAATGATTTTGTGTTTGAATAAATTAAGAAATGTTAACTGAAATTGATACTCCAGAACCAGTTCCTCCAGATTTTAGCCAAAAACTGATAATATATGATTGTCCTGCTGTAACTACAAATGATTGACTGAGTTGATCAGTGTGACTGTTACAACCATCTGCATAACCATAGCTACCAGTGCGATGGTATGTTGAACTAATATATCCTGTTGTTCCTGATCCACAGCCAGTCGGAGCGGCTTTGGTCCAACCGGGTGAGAATGAACCTGATTCAAAACCTCCGTTACTCAGCATTTCAGTACCTCCATTATACACCGACACATCATCCAAAAACCAATAAGCAGGATTGTGTTGAAGTGAAAAGGTAAGAGTAACAGTGCCAGTAGTAAGTGGTGTCCATGCATACGCATAACACGTATATGAAGACCCACCGGATGTTGCTGATAAAAGATTACTGGAAGAGCCAACAGAAACTGGTGTACATGGTGGCATTGGAGTAGTTGCTATTTAACAAAGATTCATAGAAGAAATAAAGAATATATACATCAAGATAAAGAAATAGTTTACTTGTCGTGAATGTTACTGAAGTTGCTGCAAGAAAAAGAAAAATATATTTTTGCAAAGAACAATGATTGAATTCAGTTTTGTTTTTTTCAAATGTTTTAGAAAAGAAAAATTGTATGGTATCAAGGGTTAGCGCTTACTTGTTGTCGTTGCGCTTGTTGTCGCTTCGAACAAAGAAAACATACTTCATATATGCAGATAGTAGAAGTACAAAAAGCTTACATGTTGTCGAAGTGCTACTAGTTGACGTTGAAGCTACGAATCAAGAATGAAAAAAGTCATCTTTTACCATGAACAGTTTTCCAAAATTTCAGGATACGATAATAGGGTGGATATATGTATATAGTATATTGAAAATACCTTTATGATACCATTCAATGTATATCAATGCACAAAAAATGATCTCAGATATTGTTATTACAAATGAAGTTAAATAAAGAAGTTATCTCGGAATGTAGTGTTGCTTGAGAACAATCCGACGGATTTGATATTCTCTAGAAGTTTCGAGATCTCTATCGCACCACCTCTAATAAACAGGTGTAAAAGAATGCATACGACTCGCTAACTCAACCTCATTATATATTTCCAGGAAAATCAACAGAAAGATGTTTTCCTTTGCACTATTCGAGCTCGATTGACTTTATTAATCTATTCTAAATCTTTAAGCTTGTAAAACTATCCGTAGCAAAAATTGACTTTTCCCTAATGATACAGAATGTATAACTAACATGTACTGGTGCTTGTGGCTGCAAAAACAAAAATAGAACAAAAAATAAGTTATGATAAATATCAAAGAATAAGTTACTGGTAGTCGTAGTTGTTGCTGATGTTGTAGTGCTGGTTGTAGTAGTTGTCGTCGTGCTTGTACTAGTAGTTGTAGCTGAAAACAAAAAAAACAATTATAATATATATCAAAGAATAACTTGCTGCTAGTCGTCGTTGTTGCTGTAGTGCTAGTGGTAGTAGTGGATGTTGTGCTGGTGGTGGTCGTAGTCGTGCCTCCTTTATTTACGAGGAGAGCAACAAGTAAAGCAGCCAGACCAGCTAAGAGCAATACAAGTAGAAGAATCGAACAGATACAACAGCAATTAGAATAAGCGGGACAACATCGACGAAGACGACGATGTTTTCGCTTCTCTTCCTTCTTATGTTTTGTTACTGACGTTATGTCGTTCAAGGGTTTGCTCAGATCCGATTTTGCTAGATTGGATGATGTTTCGATATCAAGGTTCACATCAGAGGGCTTAGTAGCAGAGAATGCCTGTACAAACACATAAAAAGAAGGCAAGAAATTATGCCGAATATCTGCAAAAAAAAAGCAAATTGAGACTTACTTTAGACCATACTAAACGCCTATCACTTGTAGGTGTTAAAACAATGATTTCTTTAGTAGATGCATCATTTATTATTTCCTAGTTACAAATAAAACAAGAATTAATTTTCATATACAATAACTGAATAAATATGAGAAAATAATTGCCACACAATTATATCTAACCTGTTCTATACGATTAGTAGGTGAGACAGAATGCATTATTCGAGACGGATTATGGTTAATACGTAGGACGTTGACCGATGCCTAGGAAAAAAAGTTTAATTCGAAAGTATTCTCCTGGTATTTACGGTTTTTCGAAGGTCCCTTCGACGATATGATGAACGTTGATGTTGATTAGCCGAATGTACTTTCACTATTCCCATAACTATATTGAGTTGTCGTCTTTTCAATGATTTAAAAAAAATGAATGAATCGTATGTTATGATTTTAGATGCTGTGTCCTTCTTTATTTGAAATCTGAGTGTATTTTATAGCTTCTGAATTAATATTGAAATGACGTACACATTCGATTATATTTTTTATTTTTCATTATAATGAAATCATATGCGTGCTCGAACGAAAATCAAATGAAATATATATTTATGTTTTTCTTTTGCTTCAATTCAATTAGTTTATTTCTCATAAGTGAAATAAGACAGTAGAGTACGTTGTATAGAATAAAGAGCAATGAAAATATCATTATTTTATATGACGACAGATAGATCGAAAAATCAATTAACCTATATTATATTCAATAAAAATCATTAATATAGTTGTTTCAATTCTTGCTTTTCATACAACTCGATCTTTATTAAATATAAATTGAAAGAATGAATTTTGCACTGAAAAATAATGAAAAGAATAAGCACTCGTCAGATTTCTTCATAGAAAAAGCACAAAAAATAGAGAGAAAATAGTAGATACCATGCGATTGAACAGATGACATAAATTGAAATTTCACGTGAAAACAATTTCTTCGATATATGACAAGTGAACAATTGTCTATCGAGAAAAGACTAAGATCCATCAGTCATACATTTTGTCCTATTGCTATCAATGAAAAAGAGATACGAAAATTTTTTTTTTTATTATCAAATTGGATAATTATAAGAGGTGTAGTAAAAAAACTAGAAAATGATAAAAAGAAAAAGATCGCTATTTATAGTTACTACTATTTGTCGGATTCATTTGTATCATTGGAATCAACTTTAGTATCAGTCCATAACTGCAAACATTCATGTAAAGATAAGTTTTTGTATAAAGAATATTGAAACACAACTATACTCACACTGAGATTGTCTAGAAGTTGTTGTATGATAGGAGTACATTCTGAAAATGAACGAAGAAAATAATTCCATTGAATATAATTTATAACAATGTATAATTTTTATTTCTACCTTTGTAAGCATTTTCATCGAGAATAGCCAATCCATTCAGACCATCATCGAAAGCCTATATGTCATGAATATTCAAGCAAATAAAGAGATATCACTACATCACAGAGTACAAACCTCTTTGGCTAAGCGACAGGCAACATCTTTTTCATTGAGAATTTCATAATAAAAGATAGATAAATTTAAAGCAAGACGAAGTCGGATTGGATTTGTTGCTATCATATGATTCTTAGCCATTTCGAAGCCATTCTTGTAGGCAAGTTCTGATTCTTCAGCTAACACTATCATCCACATTGTCAATACAAATATGTATTTCTGAATATACAAATCAAGTTGTTACTTTGTCGTTCATTGTTGCTCGTGACTTCAGTCAAATATCGGTAGTAGTCACCTTTCATCTTCAGATAAAATAATTGTGATTCAGTTGTTTTCGCTTTCGGCTTGATATATTTATCGAGTATGGTCTAAATTAGTAAATATCGTTTCTATAATAATCTGTAATTGTATAGAAATCTTTACTAAAAGTTCGTGACAAACATCTTTCAATTCCTTTTCAATCTTTTTCTGATATTCCTTGATTATTTTTTGTTGAAGTTCGGAACCTTCTTCGTTTGCTTCTGCAATACTCGATAAAGTTTGCCAAGATAATCGATAGGCGTTGACTACTTGTTTGTAAGCTAGCGAGAATAAATTGAGTTCTTCATCCGTTAAGTTACTATTCGTTTCAACGACTTTTTTCATAGCAACCATCATATCATGATATCTAAATAAAAATTGATACTACTGGATCGAATATACTATATGCAAATTAATGCTGTACCGTTCAGCTTGTTCAGCTAACTTTGCAAGTTCCAATTGTTCATCCTTATTCGTCATTGTTCGATACTGTTTGTCGTGATTGGTTGCTGAAGAAGATCAATACCTAGAATATACAATTTATATAGAATAAAGATTGTCTCTTTTTATAGGCATATGATATAGTATTTGTAGTCGACTATAATTCGACTTGATCAGTATTCAGATCACAGTCATGCTGATGATAATTGAAAGACGTATCGATATATTTATAGTGTTTTATACATATTTTTTCTTTCGCTCTCTGAGTTCTGTATTATTTGCAGCACGAATTTATAATGAATATTTGGACATGACATTGTACAACAGCGATGGGTAACGAAAATAACATGAGGTATTGTAGAAAATGAAACAATCATTTGCTTAGTCATCCACGTGCACAGAACGAGCATCGGACGGAGCACAAAACATGTCGTGCGAAGCAGCGCCATTACTTAGCGATCAGCTATGGCAAAATTTATTTCAATATCTACTAGAAGAAAATATTAGTATAAGATTCGTTTGCGATATTTGTTCTATCGTAACATAAATATTGACTATCTGATCAAATCATTCTAGTAAAAATAATTGACAGGTAAAGGCGAAATAATCATGCTCTCAATAAATCGAAACAGTTTTCTTGAGGGTGTGGGTGTGGGTGGGTGTGATGTAGGTGACTGGATGTCTTCTTCATCAACAATCATACCCATCTTACTTCGATAAATATTATAGTAGAAACTCGATAATTTGTGGAGAAAATGAAAATGATCTAATTCTCAAATCAATTTATAAAAAAAATTGCACATAATAAAAATAGAAAGTTTTTGTCTATTTCATCATATATCAGCAGTACAAAGATAATGATGATACAGCTTGTAAAGAACACCTCTTATCATCATTTTACATCTACCTTGAATATAAACGATAGGTTGTCGAGAAACAATATTCTTTTCTTTGGATTTCAAACATACACGCACACCTTTTATTCTTTATATACAATCGTCTGAAGTAAGAAGCTTGCTACCATTACTTTATTTACGATGATATAACTAACATTTATAGGTCATATACATGATAAAATTTTGTGCAGTACTTCTGTTCATTGTGACGCAAAGTCTTGCTGCGCCGTACAAGTCATCAAATACTTGTGGTTATGATGTAAGGAGCATGTATCAATGTAGAGGATTCTTCTACAGACGTATACTCATATTTTAGTCATGCGATTTGGGTAAACCTGATAAACTCAATGTGCATATTGTACCTCATACACACGACGATGTTGGTTGGCTAAAAACAGTCGATCAGTATTATTATGGATGTGAGTAATATATTGATCTGCATGATGATATTTAATAATTTACTCAATTAATCATTTAGCACGTCGTGAAATCTGTAAACCAGGTGTTCAGTATATTCTCGATTCAGTTATCGCAGCATTAGTAGATAATCCTGATCGTCGATTCATCTATGTCGAAATGGCTTTTTTTTGGCGTTGGTGGAATCAACAAACCGAAGATATGCATAATACTGTTAAGCAACTTGTCAATGAAGGTTCGTATCAATGAAATCTGAATGTTCTACTTTTCATTAGATTGACACATCTAAATCTTCGTATAGGTCGTCTGGAATTTATTTCGGGTGGTTGGTCTATGCATGATGAGGCGGCAACGCATTACAATTCGATTATCGATCAACATACTCTAGGCGCTGAATTCTTGCATGATCAATTCGGCGATTGTGCTCGACCAAAAATTGGTTGGCAAATCGATCCATTTGGTCATTCACGAGAAGTTGCTTCATTATTTGCACAAGTTACAGATATTTTAAGAAATTCATCTTTCACATACGTATTATTTGCTTGTAGATGGGCTTCGATGGGCTATTTTTTGGACGTATTGATTTTCAAGATCGAGTAAAACGAATTGAGACAAGAACTTTAGAAATGATCTGGAAAGGAAGTGCCAACTTAGGTTAGTGTGTGCTCTTATTTGAATTCTCAAAATTTCACATTCATATATTCGTAGATCGTCAGAGTTGGCTCTTCACAGGTGTTCTGCCAACTGGGTACGGTGCACCACCCACGTTTTGTTATGACATGATGTGTTCAGATCCACCAATTATTGTATGTTATTGCTTATTGAATCTCTATTCTCTCAACAAATTAAATTATTCTAGGATGATGAAAATGTGGAAGACTATAATATACCAGAACGTGTTGCAGCATTTCTTGTTGCGGCAAACGTTGAGGTTTGTCTGACATCTCTGCGACGCGGTCTGCTCACAAAACGTTCTTTTTGTCTTTTTTAGGCTGAAATATATACAACTAATCATGTGATCATGACGATGGGTAGTGATTTTCAAAATCAGAATGCCTATATGAATTTTAAAAATTTGGACAAATTAATCCATTATGTTAATCTTCAGGTATGTCATATTCACATATTTATATAATTTCATTCTTAATAATATAATCAGCAAGCGAATGGTAGCAATGTTAATGTTTTTTATTCAACTCCATCATGTTATTTATATGCCTTGAATAAAGCGGAAAAAGAATGGACAACGAAAACCGATGATTTCTTTCCATATGCTAGTGTTCCATTTGCATACTGGACTGGCTATTTTACTTCACGACCAGCATTGAAACGTTATGAACGTTATGCAAATAATATTCTTCAAGTAATCCGTCAGCTCGATGGATTCTCACAAAACAATCAACGCAATATCACTTTTGTTTTAAGTAAGAGAAACATATATTCTTTCGATCTATCGATCGATACTCGTACTACATAGGCGAAGCAATGGGTCTTGCTCAACATCATGATGCAGTTAGTGGAACAGAAAAGCAGCATGTAGCTAATGATTATGCTCAACGATTGTCTGAAGGTATCGACCGATCAATGGTATGTTTTACAACACATAGACTAAGAATTTTGAAATAATTTCTTTTTAGGAAGTGATCAATGATGCCTATGCAAAACTATTGCCTAAAGAAGGTCAAACAACATCGATTCCCCATCAATTTCTCTGTTCGTACTCGAATATTAGTGAATGTCTTCCGATTGAAGGACAGAAGCAAGTATGTAAAATTATATTTATCAGATAAGACATGAGCGACTGTCTCAATTCTCTTCATAGTTCACATTGACATTATGGAATCCAACTATTCATCCAGTAACAATATATCCTCGTGTACCTGTCACTCAACAATATTTAATTCGTGATCCTGTAGGCAATCTTATTTCAGCTGAGGTAGATAAAGAATCGATGACAAAAGAAAAGTAACGATTGATCTCTTTTGCTTGTAGTATCTTCCAATTCCAGATACGACGAAGAATATTCCTGGTCGAACCAGTACTGCTCAGTATCAACATATATTTCAAGCATCATTGCCTGCACTTGGTTATAATACCTATTATTTCGAAGCGAAAAGTAATTTCCCACTTGATTTGCTTACAAAAGGAGTTGATGAGAAGATGATATTTTGCAATGAAATTGAAAAATTTAGTACGATTTCATTAATAAAAAAAGGATTGAAAATTTTAGGAAGTTAATGAGTCACGTTTTCAGTTCAAGAAAACTTGATAGTAATCGTTTAAGTGTAGAATGATTGAGAAATCTACTTTATCTGTCATAGCTAATACAAAAGAATTCGAACATAAGAAAGTGACGACAACACAGAATCAAGCATGTATTCTACAGAATCAAGTATGACATAGATTTCGCTGTTCAATACCGACAAACTATTTGCCATTTTTTTAGCATCTGCGAGTGGTATTCGATGATCAAGGTGATTTACAAACTATTGTCAATTTAGAAAAGAATTTGACCGTATCATTCACTCATCAAGGCTTGTATTGGTACACAAGTAAATATAAAAAGGTCATGATCATCAAGAACTTCTTACATTTCTGGTTACAGGTTTTCCCGGCTATAAGGAGCTGCCAGGAATACACGCGTCAGGTGCTTATGTCTTCCAGCCATTTTTTTCAACAGCAGTACCTATAAGTGCTCGACGTAGTATGTGAGTAATTTCGCTTAATAAATATTCTTTTCATAACTATTATATTGATTAGAAATTGTACGAAAACAGATACTGTACAAAAAGCATCAATAGTTTTCAACGAATGGGCTAGTCAAGAAATCAGTCTCTTCAATGGATCATTACAAATTGAACTGGAATGGACAGTTGGACCTATTCCAGTAGATGATGATATTGGCAAAGAGATAATCATTCTCTATGATACCAATATTGAGAGTGGATCAACATATTATACTGATGCTAATGGACGTGAAGTACTTCAACGTATTCGTGATTACCGACCAACATGGCATTATGTTGTTGATGAACCAGTTAGTGGTAATTATTATCCGATTAATAGTCGCATTTGGATTCGAGATCACGATCGTCAATTGACTATTCTTACTGGTATGATGAATTTTTTCTAATCATGAACTATTTCCAATGTTTTTATAGATCGATCGGAAGGTGGTGGAAGTATGCGTGATGGTTCGATCGAAATTATGCTTCATCGTCGAATACTGCATGACGATGGATTCGGTGTTGGTGAACCTTTAAATGAGACTGCCTATGGCAAAGGTCTTGTTGTTACCGGCAAACATATTCTTCTTGTTGACCGACCTGAAGACAGTGCTCTGCTACATCGAGTCGGTGCTCAACAATTTTTTATGCAACCTCTGGCAACCTATTCCTTGCCAAATACATCATCTTATACGAACTATTCGAATACTTATCGTCAAAGTTGGTCTGCTTTGTCAGATGCAATGCCACTGAATGTACATCTATTGACATTCGAACAGTTAAGTCCCAAACAATACCTTGTGCGTGTTGAGCATTATTTTGAATTGAACGAAGATAAAACTTATTCACAACCGGCAACGATTGATCTTCAAATGTTATTTAAAAGTATTGGTACCATTGGTGAGATGAATGAATTAATCCTAACTGCCAATTTACCAGTGTCCGAACTACATCGACTCGATTGGATGACAAAGGATCAGGAATCATCACATGCCAATACGTTTCGTAAGTTCAATTTTCTTGACAAGTATTTCTAGTGATATGATATATATCTTACTTACGTTTTTTAGACCAAAATTCATTGAATGCAACAATAATCAATCTAAATCCAATGCAAATTAGAACATTTCAAATTACCATCGTTTAGACGTTAGGGATCGATTTTTTTATCACTAGATTGACTAAAAATTTTTAATTGATGTATTTCGAAATATCAAAATAAATATATGAGTAGAAAGTATTGATCCCATAATAAACAGATTTTATATCAAGGATTCTTTTTGTGCTTGTACAAAATTTAATATATTACTATTAGAGATCAACATAAAAGGAATTAATTTATTGAATATAACGAATATATAGATTATCACACTAAAGAGCAACTACGAGGGGCGGGTGTAAATAAGTCTAGTTTTATCTACTGTTTGCCATCAAACTCACATCCTCATGATCATAATTAGTTCTTCCTCAAAACAGAGTTCACTCCAATGTAAGCTGATTGAGAGTATTATGAACTGTTTGTTGTTCTTTGCTATCAAGTACAATCTTGATTTTCTGAAATTTAGAAATTTTATTTCTAAAACTTTTAGCGAAAACGAATTTATTTTCGATACAATGAGCAAAAGAAGATGGTCACAGATATTTATTTCTACCAAAAACGTTTTTGCTAGGAATTTGAGTAGAGAATAATTGTCGGATAATTATAAATTGTTTATCCAATCGTTTCCGAAAGAGATGATGCATCAACGTTTGCGGCCGAAATTTGCATCATGTTTGGTAAGTTGATCACATAGGCTAGAATATTGGCTGAAGCCATTCCATTTCCCAAGACGCTGAGATAAATTCGACCAGTACCTTTAGGGATATGAAAGTAGTACTGGCTGTTGGGAAATCCACCAGCAGCATAAAAGTTATGACGGTCTTGATTTGCAGCAGTGTTAGCACTGATAGGATTTGGTTCAGATAGCGATCCATAGACGGAACAACTTGGGCAATTAGTTGTCAACATAACGAGCACATCTTTTGTGGTTGTGTATTCTTGTGTATTAAGTTGTACTGTGTAGTAAATACCAGATAACATACTCGTTATGACCAATGGAGCGTTGATGTTAGTTTCCAGAAAACGTGGTACATCAGAGATTATAGAACTGATGTGTGCAGCAACAACATTCAGTTCAAATAAATTTCCAATGGGAATCGCATAGTGTTGCACGGGATGCGAAGCTAATTGGTTCAAAATGGGTGTGCCTGCATAGGATCCGATACCAACTATGATTACCGTCATCCCACGGCCAGCTTCTAATCGACGAATATCAGCTTGCGCTTTTAAATCTAGAACACTTGAAAATACCACAGTCACTCTTGGTACATTTGGTCGACATCCTGATTGACAAGCAACATTTACATTATCGAGAGCTGTCATCAATGTCGATGGATTCGCTTGCATCATTGAATATTGTTTCAGATCCAACTTGGCTTTGAATGCTGAAGCAGTAGTGGTTGGATGTGGCACCACGGTATTAACTGTTGAAGTTGCCCCATAGAAGAACACTCCAAAAGACGGAGTTGATCCGACAGGATTGAGTTCATTGGCAATGTTCTGGAGAGCGGTTTTTACTAATCCCAATTGCATGACACTCATATATGAGTTATTCTCATCCACGAGCAAAAATAAATCAACAGCTCTACCATTGAGTGGGTTATTGAAAGCTTTCGTGGGATCTGCATCCACCGTAATGAAGAATAGCAGAACCAAGCCAATACAAACGTTAGTCCAGACACATACTTCAGTGTTGTGCATTTTAATCATATCTAAAAAGATTAAAATTACACGATAAATATGTGGTTTCAAAAAACTATTCGATTTCGAATTGAGGTATATAATCAGTTAGAAACTTACTACTAGATGTCGTCGAATAAGATCAAAAAAATATTCAGATGTGTTGTAGTAACAATTGTGAAGCATTGCTTGTATATTTATATCGCCGGCAAAACAATACTTATCAGATAAAATTTATTCACTTACATATTCTCGGAAATTATGTCATGATACTTGAAAAATAAACCAATCCAATATCAATATTACTCATCTTCCAATTGCGTTGTTATTATTATTATCAGTGAAATAAAATGCAATATCATATAAGCACACAATTATTTTCGTCAATGCGTGAGAATACAGCAGTAATGAAACACACATGTAAATTCAAGGACGTTTGATTTTTCTAAATAAATACGTATCTCCATAAGTAAATACTTGCTCTTATCTATCTTTATCCACCATTCTTACACCAAAGAAACGATCACTGACGAATGAAATTCGAAGGAATCCCTTATCATTCGGATTTGACTCAATTCGCGGAATTAGGTGCTGATTCAATAGACTGATCCTTGTATGCGTGGGGGTAAGGACGCCTCTTAATTTCGAAATTGGATTCAGTTTCTAGAATGCTCATAGTTGATGAAACTCGATCAATCGTCAGTATAGTTCTCTTATGTTCGAAGACGGTGGAACTGATTCCGATGATGAAACCGGTTTCGTAACGTTCAAGATTGCAGAATAGGATATATTCTCGATTGAATATGATCATAATCCCAATTGTAATCATCAAACAATACATAGTTACATACTCAGGTACGAAATCATTTTGGGCAATGGTTTAATAATGAGTCAACGAATACGGTATTTATACTCCGTCTTCTTTAGATATGGTTATACCAAATGATTATTCACCACCCATGTCATACAAACCGCTTTAAAACCGTCAGTTAACCGCAGTTTACCGTCCGCTTGAACGCCCATTTAACCGTTTCGGTTACTGCAGTTAACCGCGGTTAACCGCCGTTAACTGAATTCCACTGGCGGTTTTCTTCATGCTCTTACTGATATATAACGATCGAATTTAGCCTACAGTAAAAGTTTCAATATACATCCAGCTTTCAGTTAGACTTTATTTAAATCTCATCGAAATCAATCTCTAACATAACAACAAAAAAGCACTCTAAATCATTGAAATACAAAAAATCACTTATCATTATTAAACATCGCACATGTTCAACAAAATCAACTTGTAATGAGACAAACGAAAAAAATGCGTACATTATGTTTTCACACAGGGAGAATACGTCTACAAAAACACGAGTTACAACATAAAATAACAGTAATTAAGTACATGTTCTACTATTCTAACTATGACTGTATTATAAAAACAATTAATAAAGAAGTAATACATATTATAACAATAATCATATAACATATAAAAAATGAATGTTTTTAATAAAGTAAAAATACTTGAATTAATAAAATAAAAGTAAAAACGATATTTAACGAGAATCTTTCTAATTTGCAAATGAATCAATAAATTCATCAAAATCGTCGTGTAGCGCTACTTGTGGTACAGGTTGCACTGTTACATTACCAGTACTACTTCTTTTTTTTTTCAATTCATTTCTTCTCTTTTGAAGAATGCATTCATGTAAGGTTGTCCATTCAAACCGTAACATTTCATGATTTAGCTTGAATCTTGACCGAACTGCTTCTAAATAAAACCAAATTTAAGAAGTGACTATGATAAAAACTGATTTTTGTTTTACCTTCAATAATTAAGTATCGTTCATCCTTTACTAATTCCTCTTTAGTAATGGTTGTTATTTCTTCGAACGTGAATAACTTATCCAGTACAAGTACAACATAACGACCCATGTGAGTTTGAGCACCATATAACTGAAGTAGATCTACAGATACGCCTTCTGAATTGACATAAATCTAAAAAAAACAACAGCCAAAAGTTCATAAGCAAAGCCTGTTAAATGTAACTCACTAATGTAGATTTAAATGGTGAATCGTCAACGATTATATTTT
>CAJNOI010001105.1:7403-19176 GCA_905250115.1 Adineta steineri | reverse complement strand
TCAAAGTGAACTAAAGGAAAATATACTAATGTTCTATAACACCAACAAAAAGAAACGATAGGATATAAAAAATAAATATTAATAACGATTAGACCTTATCTTGTAAGTCTTATATAAGAACAGATCATCTGTCTGAATAACTTACGTGCAGGAATCCCTTTCCAGTGAGTATTCAGTGATAATTGATCATTTTTCATTATTAATGTCATGGGATAAAGACGATTGTTACCCATCAGTTTGCAACCTGCCATTACAATGGAGCCACTCATCAGTACACATAAATTACCGATTGATACAGGAGCTAGTTTAAAAATACGTTGTTCGAAACTGTGACCCTGAAGAGATTCAGAAAAGCAATTTTGTGTGGAAGTAAATAACAAAAAACTTATGTATTACCTGTATCTGTGTACGCACATTAAATCGAACATCATCTTCAATAGTCATCAAATGATAATCGGTAATACTGGATATATCAAGTATTATAGTATTCTCACCAATAAGAGCACCGTATGCTCGAAATAGTCGAATGAGCCACTGCGTATTACCAAGAAATGGACAAATAAATTGTTTATGATCTTGACTCATTCTTGCTATCATTTGTTCTATGATTTGATAACGTATATATGAACGGCATCGATAGAGGCCACAGACAAGCATTGTATGAATGATTGATCCACCAACGAGACCACCAAATGAATAAATGCATAATAAAAGACATTTGCTGACATAATGAGACAAACATGTACGCCAAAATGGTATGACTTCGATCTGATCTTGTACTTTTGACCTTACAGGCATCTGAAATGGCATTATACGAGCTGGAACACCAATGAAAACTTCTCCGTCTTTGCTGTTTGTCTCTCGTGAGACACGTGTTAAATTGCCAATCATTGTCTCATATTCAAAGCAACTGCCAGGCAAGATTGAACATCCATTGGCAAGGTTCGTATGAGATCCAAGTATTATTTGATCTACATGATGATGACCTGAGAGTGTCAACTCAGTAGGAACTATTAAGACTCCACCAAAAGCAGTGGCACCTGTTTTAAGTTTCAACAGATTTGTTGGACATAATAGAAAAGTGTCTATCTGAGCGAGTTTGACATTCTCTTCGATATGAGCACCTAACCAACGGAGAACATAAGGATAAAGATAATCGTAGCCAGTCGGTAATAGCCAAGCATGATGAAAACTAGATACAATTAATTGACGAAGCCATGTTTTTTGTAAATATAACCTAGATGCTATCGGATATATTTCACCAGCAGCACAGGGTCCTACTATGACTTTCAAGAGGAGAAGCGAAATAAAACAACCAATAATTGACCATAGAGTCCAACAAAAAGCAATACTAAACAGTAGTGGTATTTGTCTAACTGAACAAACTTTATATACTATGATCAAAAGTGTATAATGAATACAGATTATCGAGATGATTACAATAATTTGGTAGATCTTATGCCATATCGATAATGATCTATTACTTTGCATAATGGATATGTTTGAAGAAAGGAATTGATGTTCTTCACCATCGACAATCGTTTCAGATCCGACGAAGCCAGTGACCGATGACATTGGTTGAACCATAATATTATTTTGCATATCAATTCCATCAAATAGAACCGATCGTGTACCTATTGAGCAATTAGATCCAATTATAATTGGACTCAGTTTGAAAGTGTTATCATCATTAAAATATAAACAGTTCAGATACGTTTCATTAGCGATCCAACTCCCATCATCAATTTCTAACAACGATGGAGCATCGATAATTGTGGTATAAATATGTGTATTGAGGCTAATTCGTGCACCACAAAGACGAAGGTAATAGTTGTAGAGTGGTGTGCCAAGTATATGCTTCAACCAAAATATATTATTATTCCACAATCGATCCAAAAACCACCATCGATAATAATTCCAAGAGAAAAGATTATCAGATTTGATGTAGCATGGTGAGAATAGACGTGAGCAGATGACATAGAATAAAAGATGAAATGCTGGTAAGATTGGAAAAAGAAGTGGATACCATTGATGGATTATCATGATTGGCAATAACGATTGACAAACAAGAAGTGCAATACCTAAAGATTCTATAACAAATGAAGGTGCGAGACGATCATGCGTTTCATGAAACTCATTGACTGTGAGAATTGTCTCTTGTGCTTTTTCGAAAACTATAGTGAAAACAATTAAAAGTACGAGTTGAGGGTGTGTTCACAATAAGTTTTATTCTAATAATATAAGAAGGAGTTATAATGTGCTATTACATATGAACATAGAGCATGACTAGGAGCATCTAATAACATGAACCAATACAATATAGAACAAACACAGAAAAAAAAGAAGCAGAAAAAAGAAAGGTAATATATGCCCTGCCAGAGTGAAATTCATCCTATATAAAACAGATAATACAATACAAATGAAAGTAGTTAATGAAAGGTAATTATATGTCTATAGAGTACTGTAGACTTTATTGTATTTTTTCAATATTTGCTTCTATTGTATTGTAAGTCTTCCAGTACTCAACCTTTTTCCACCACGACCATTACCACCAACAGATGAATTCTGTACGTCATAATATAGGAAAGAAAGCATAATATAGAAAGTTATCCCGGAATATGTTAGCACATAGTCATCTGTACATGTACCATATAAGAAATATATTAAACAATAAACAGTGGTCAAATGAAAATCAAGTTTGTAATAAACTCTGGAAATCCATATATTTAAAATGATACAGCGATAGTGCACTAGTGCATGGAGATGAAAACCCAATATATACACTATAGATAGAGAACTACTATACCATTGCAATAGTAGAGTTATGACCAGTCCATCTCAGTCTATAGTATATGAAACTCGAAAGAACATATTACAATAAAATAAAAAAAAATAAAAAAAAAATTCAAAATTTTACCCTCACTTTTAATTGTTTTCACTATAGTAAAGGTTCTATTGCTGTAGCCAATTGTCGAATAGATGGATTAGCAAATAAAAGACCAATGTTAATATCAGTGCGCAACTGTTACCGTATTAATGTAAGCGCTCGTATGGCATCTAGAGATGTTCCACTAAGTTGATTAAAGGGAACCTCAATATGAGGCGATTGAGTATGAAACGCTTGACTAAAAATATTTCGTACTTGCTGCTCTAGAGTCGTATGTGGTACATTATCAGTATGATTAACAGATGATGGTGAAAAGTCAGGTGAACGAAGAAATTCTCGATCTATTTTTCCATCTGCATCGAATGGTAGTTTATCAAGTATAATAAAGAGAGATGGAGTCATATGAGGTGACAAATGTGATTGACAGTGTTCCCGCAATACTTTTTCATCAATATCTTGAGGGTGTAGGTGTAAGTGTTGCGGTGGGTGTGGATGATACACTTCTCTTCACCCACACTCATGCCCACCCTCAAGATCGAGGATTTGGCATTAATTAACAAGATCAAATTAAGTGGTGTCGTATGAGACGGATTCTAGTAGTTGTTCGTAATAACACCTAATGCGTTTGAAACGCGTTTTCTTGTTGTTCGCTTCGATCTGGGTTCAGTATTGTTCAGAAATAGTCCAAATCATGCAAACGAGGTTTAAAGTGTTACAAAGACAAACAAACAATAACTTTAGATTTATGAACAAATGCACATAAATGGATCAAATCGAACAAGACAAAGTTCTTGATTGAATTCGATAGTTTTGTTGAATACTTCATACTTAATCGACATCAAACAACAATTACCAACGTTGATATTGACGCAAAGAAGAAATTGAAATGGTACTCCTTTGATCAGTATAAAAAAGAGGCGTTTGATAGATGATGTGTCACCCATTAGCAGTCGATAAATTAAAATGGTCAGAACATTTTGTAATTGCCGATTTTTTAAAGAAGTTTATGTGTAAACATGTTGTGAGTATTACAATCAGGCTAAACTAACGTAAGCCACAATCTGCTGCTAAGGATATTAGAATTGGTGAAAACGACATTATGATAGGCCACCAAATACCAAGAAAGCACTATTGATTCAATGATTATCTGTTACTTATCAATGTACTGTTTTACTGAAGTAAATTAAGATATACTGAACAAGAAAAAATTACTTACTCGGCGAAAAATAATTAAATACTGAGTTTTCTAGAATTGATTACTGTGCAATTCGAATTATATACTACGCAGAAAATAATAATTTACTGAGCAAAACATACTGAATATCAGATGGAAAAAATACTGAGCGTTCTCAATAAAATACTACAAAAATAGGCGCCTTTTTTAAGTTAAAATTTAATAATAAGAAGAAAGATAACGATACTATGAATACGTTAAAATCAGAATGAACAGTAATTCTTTAATATTAAGTGATACAGTGCAAGTATTTCACTTATTTTTATTTAATCTTGTTTATGGCGTTTCACAAGTGATAATACCGATATTTATTAGATTTTTAATAAGAATTAAAAATAACTCACAAAAAATAGGATAAATTAGAAGAAACAAACTAAAATGATTATTGTCTATTCAAGAAAGGTATATATTGATAATTTCAAAATAATACATTGAATAGCAAACAAAACTAAAATAAACTGAAAATTTTCTTTCTTTTTTTTGTAAGTTTCCTCTTTGTCGTTTATTTTAATAGACTCGATACATAGCTGCATATGTTGAGAATTTGCTTTTCATTAAATAACCAAGAGAAATGGCTATCCCCATACATTTGAAATAATTGGATATATTCATGATTCACTAGTGTGTCAAGATTATTAAATGATGTATTGGTATAGTATGAAAATAATTCTAACTGATCGTTCAATGTAAAGTTTTGATCCACCTTGTTAGCTTTAAATAATACAATATTTGTATTTCTGTTGGTTATATTTAATCCAAATGGTTCGTTGTCTATCGTCGGTAAATAATAGGTCATTGAATCGTTAACATATACTTTATGTATTTTGCCAATTTCAAAAGAAGCCTTGCTTACATTAAAGTATGAGTCGATCATAAAAATGTTACCAACTTTGTCGCCAGCATTAATCAATTGGCGAGAAACTTCAAACGATAAAATGCCGCCAAAACTCCAGCCTAGAAAGTTATATGGGCCGTCATGTTGGATTTCTTTTATATACTTTATGTATACAGGAGCTAATGTCTCGAACGAGAAGCCTTTTTCCATATTTTTTGCTTGAAGATCAAGATAATAATTATTGAATATTACCAGTTTATACTGCGATAAATGAGGAACAATGTTGTTGAAGTAACTTTCGGCACCGCCATCACCAGGCGGCAAAATGAACAAAATATTATCGCAACTTTCATTGATCACAACAAACGGATGCTCGAAAAAATTCGAAGTAATGTCTACAAGAGAAATCAGTGGGTTCATATATTTGATGAATGTTTCTTAATTTAAAGACGTTTTACCTTGATTGATATGTAGTGATTGCCAATGTGCAGTCTGTGTATCATTGGATATAAGTGTTTGAAGTAATTGTGAATGTTGATGAATAGTTGGTTGTTGAAGAAATGGAGCAATCGAGAGTGAATGAGCATCAAAGTTAAATACTGATTGATAATGATGATAAAGTTCAATAAATAATAGTGAATGACCACCAACGCTGAAAAAACTGGTAGTTCTAGGAATTTGATTTTCATTACAATGAAGAACTTGACACCAAATAGTGTGTATACGTTCTTCGAACTGATTAAGAGGAGTATCAGATTGATCAGACGATAACAAAGTCGATGATGAAAAGTCGGGTGAAGGAAGTTGTTTTCTGTCTACTTTTCCATTTTGATTGAGAGGTAATTTGTCAAGTATAATAAATATGGATGGTATCATATGTGGTGGAAGATGAGATTGACAATGTTCACGCAATTCCTGCTCACTAATGACAGAACTTTGAACATAGGCAACTAAATAATCATCATTCCATTTCATGACAACACAAGCGGAGATGGATATGATGTTAAGTAAACATTGTTCTATTTCACCAAGTTCAATTCGTTGTCCATGTAGTTTGATTTGATGATCTTTTCTTCCTTGATAATGAAGAAGACCATTGTTATTCATTGTAACAAGATCACCTGTTCGATAGAATAGTTGACCATCTATTTCAACAAGAGCTTTTTCAGTTAAGTCCACACGACCAAGATAACCAGCAAAGACACCTACTCCTCCTACAAACAGCTCACCTTCTTCGTCGATAACAGATGATTGTAAATATTGATTCATAATCATACATCGATAATTTGAAAGTGGTGTACCAATTGAAATGTTCTGTATACCATTTGTGGTGTTAATACGATGCCCTGTACAAGTTATAGTTGTTTCAGCTGGACCATACAAATTCCATATAATATAGTTCTCTATACCGAGTTTCACAATCAAATCAATTAAAGGAACAGAAAAAGGTCCACCTATAACAATGAACATATACTAAACAAAGGAATGAATTTCGTTTGGAAGTCACCTACCACCGCTGCAAAGTGATCGAAGATATTTCGCAGCATGTACTTTCTTGTTATGCTCGATAAAAATGAAAAAACTATGTAAGACACTTGGAACAGTGCTAAGATATGTGATCTGTTTTTGTTGTAAGACATTCGATAAATAATCAAAATCAGTCATTCCGCCTGGATGAAGCATAATCACTGTACAACCAACCAACAATGTACCAAGTATTTCTTGAACATGAATATCAAATGAACATCGTGTCATTTGTACAACTGTGTCATCTTTATTAAATGAGTCAATATAAGACAACGAATGGATACAATCAATAAAGTTCTTATGTCGAACTTGAACCTATGGAAGAACATGAAAATCAATCCAAAATTAGAAAATGAAGCGTCAACGAACCGCTTTGGGTGTTCCCGTTGAACCACTAGTGAAAATAATATAGGCCATCTCTTTGCCTTTTACTCCCACACTTGAAAAACAGTTCTTGTCCATGTCTCTGTCTATATAATGAACATTTAAAATTGACTCAATGTCAAGTGAAACATTGTCATGATCGAATTTGGTGTTAGTTAAATGATGAACAAGAACAAGACGGCTTTGAGTTTGTTGTGTGAGTGCATGTAAACGATTTTGTGGATCTCGAGGTGATAATGGGCAATAAACACCATCAGCCATCTCAATCGCCATTATACCAATCACCTAATCGAAATCAACTCCAATATCTTATCAATAGTTATTTCTCCTGATCAACTTACCATTGACAGACTTCGCTCAACACATTGACAAACTATTTCACCTGGAAACACATGATATTCATTAAGAAGAGTTAAAGATAAGACTTGAACATAGTATAAGAGTTCACAATATGTTAATGATTGTTCATCTAGTTCAACAGCTACTTTTTGTGGATGTTTCATTACTTGATATACAAACTCATGATGAATACAAGTGAGAGGAGATGGAAATGATATTTGTGTATTATTCAATGATTGCGTTAGATATTGTTCATTTGATAATGTTAATGATATTTCATAGATAGGTTTGTTTGTTGTACAGTCGAAAGATGTGAATTGTTCATATAACATTGTTTGTAATCTTTGTGAAATTGTGAAAACTGTTTCAGGAGTAAATAGATCAACGGAAGCATTAATGGTACATGAGAATTCATTTAGATTGAGATCATGTTGAAAACTAAGAATGAAATCAAATTTACTCATTATTTCATCATCGCTAATCTTGATTGAATAAGGTATTAAAGAGAATCGACTATCACCAATCATTATTTCATTCTTCTCATCTTTTGTCATAGATGATAGAAATTCAAATGATGTATCAAGAAATACAGGATTTGATATATTTGGATGTTGATTGAGAATACGTTGAAGAGGAAAATAAGAATACTTCATAAAATTTATCATATTATGTTGAACGCGCTTGGTAAATTTATGAAATGATAAATGAGGATCGAGTTGACATCGCAAAGGTATCGCATTCACAAACATTCCAATAATAGAGTTAAGTTCATCTCTATATCGACCATCTGTATTTATCCCAATGCATAAATCTTTTTCTCCGTTCGTTAGTTTGAATAAGAATACATAATAAGTAGCAAGTGCAAGTTCTTCAAGTGATATGCTATTTAATGATGCATGAATAAGAAAGTCATGTGAGAGATCTTGACCAAAATCAAATGAAATGGATGTTCCACGACCAGTTCGATGTTCATTAGAGAGACGATATCGATCAAATGGTAATGACAAAGGCTGATCAAGTTTACAATTATGAAGAGCATCAAGCCAAAACATACTTGCACCAGCCATTGACATTTGTTGTTCAATAACAGCATCTATTAATCAATTAAAGAAAATAATGTATTAGGAAATGAAGAAGTAGAAGTAGTATTTATATTTACAATCGAGATAACGTAGATTAGTGATGTCATCATGTATTAATTGACCTGTTGCATATGCTTGATTGAGATCATGAAGAAATATGTTCATTGATGGAAAATCAAATTGTGCATGATGAAAGTTGAAAATAAGTAGATCTTTGTCAGAAAGAAGATGATTTGAAGAGATTTGTTTGTAATAAATAATGTGACATCGAAAGACAAGACCTTGAGCAAGATCAAAAATATGATGATTACGTTTCTCATCATGCATAATCTCATTAAGCTGTTCATCTGTTTCATAAGTAGTTTCGATGATTGAAAACAGATTATTATTATTCTTATCTTCGTGAGTAATAGCTCGTTGCATAAGCAGATTCTTTTCGATATCAAAATGAAGTGATGTGTGAAGTGAGGGATGTTTGTCAACAGTGAGCTGTAGAGCTTGATGAAGTTGTTTAATGGATAAGGTATCACCTGATTGGGGACGATGAACAAAAGGCATATTATAGATTGCTACTTGTGGTTTGTCTGGATCGAATCGAATTCTTTCATCAAGCCAAATGCGAGCTTGTGCAAATGATGCTGGTGCTAAAATAGTGCAAGCTTATTGCATTTTAATGTAAAAGTTGGATAGTCCAATGATGTTTGATAACATTATTCTAGTCACTTTTCACATAATCGCTTCTCTAGCTGCACATACATCGTAATTAAAAGTGTTGGCTCACTATTTTCTGTTAGCAGTAATAAAAACTATTTTAATACCTCAGGGTGAAAAGCTTAATATGGTATGATGTCGGATCCTACTTCAAAAATCGAAGAATATTATTAGCCTTCATAGAATCCGAGAAAACAATTTTCATCCGGGACTTTTTATAAGCTTCAATAGTATTATGTAATAGTTCTATGTTAATTTTTATATAAAAAAACACCGTAATTTGGAACTCTTATCACACTGACACTAACATGATGCAAATGCTGCCGGTTCTCTCAAAGAAAAAGAAAATGGTTCGCTGTTAGGATTTTACCTTTTAGAAATAAAACAGTATTGTTTTTTATGAAACGCGTTGGTACTTTCATTAACCTAATACACATTCAACGTGAATTTCGAAGTATAGTTTTTTTGCTACTTTTGCCAAGGAAGAATTATGTATATTTGTAACACTCTAACAGATAGTAGTGGTATTTTCCTAGTGCGAATACTTAGTTGACAGTCTCACTGAATAATATTGTTAATTTCATATAAATTTTTCCTGTTCACTGAGTAGATCAAATTTATTTTTCTACTTTACTTAAATGCACTGAAATATTTGATAGATTTGTCTATGATGATATGATATATTTGTCTGTCTACTGATTTTCTCTTTACGTTTTCTTTCTTTTTTACTTCTGTTCATCATATATATCCCTTAAGTCACCAAACAGTATTACAATACACTTGAAAGACATATATAACGTTACATGATAAAATTACTGTAGTTACTATATAAAAATTTATTTTTAAAATAAGTTTATGTGATTCTATTCTTTTGACGTATATTACTAGATCACTAAAAGCTTTAGTTACTAGTCTAAAACTAAAATCTCTGTAGCTGTATTAGAGAATAATCTGAATAAAATATTCTTCTGAAATAAGTTGTATAGCTAATAGAAGTATGCATAATAAAAACTTGAACTATATTACGTAAATGTGGCATCCTTCATGACATCGTACAATGATTTGATACATATTTAAATATTTTTTAAGAGTTTTATAGTGGCGATGTTTGACAATTTTTATAATCTACTGGCATAGATCTAATCAGTGAAAACAGCAAAAATACCTTTGTACTACCTTTATATATAACCTCGGAAGAAAACAAAAGCAAACAGAAATGTTCGATTGTAGAAAACTATGCAGTATAGGTGTTTTATGACTATACAACTCGACTGTGACTCCGAAAGACTTCTTCCCTATGATTCTTAATCCAATTGCATGAATTTTTATTTTTCCACTTCGATCTCAGTTTCGACCACCAAAATTTTCAACAGTTTATTGTTAATAACGAGTGTTCTATCGCGTGTTTAGTAATTAATTTACTTAGAAGTCAAAGAGGACTAGTCTCACCTAAGACAAACTCTGGATATTACCGATCCTGTTTAACTGTCTGAGCAACTTAAGTGGGATTTGTTTTTCGGCATGAAATCTACAAGCGTATTTTAGTTCTGAGATAGTGGCAGTATATACATATAAACGGCCTTATGAAAGATTCTACTATCATAGTTGTTCTGCTCCGTGAAACGAAATATACAACTTTCGAACAATGGCAAGTTGTTTGTTAACTGATACAAACAAATAAAACTATTCACATATTCAAAGCAAATATTCATCAGAGATCTTTACAGTCTTACCTAAATTTCTCCTTAAAAGTTACGAAACTGGAGCACCAGGAAAAGACAACCAGAGTTATTGATGGTCACAACTTATTTGAATCTCTATTTTCTCATTCTTTATTCTGCCAGGATTCGTTCAAGAACTGAAAAATACTGTGTCTGCACATTGCAATGCACTTTAATGCATACTTCTCACTATTGATTTAACTGAATACAACTTTTATAAAATAATAGAACAAGTTATATACAATCATACCTTCATTCATGATATTCTCCAGTCGATGAAACACCACTAATTCCAGTTCTTCCGCTTCATCAGGAAGAATAAGAGACAGTTTGTTAATTGATGAACTCACATTCATCGCAGAAATATTGCTTGATTGTGTTTGAAACAGTTGCTCAAACATATATTCAAATCTTTGGCCTATCTTTGAAATAGTTGATTTTTCAAACAAATCATGTGAACAAACAAAACTACATGATAATTTCTTGTTATCTGATAATGGATTGTACTGAAATGATAATGAGAAGTCAAACTTAGACACTTGAGCTGATTGTTCCAATGGCATTTGTTCTAAAGTTGCATCATTCAAATATAAATATCCCATATCTTTTAACACAGTGATAAAGTCAAATATTGTCTCAAGAAATGATACATTTGATTGACTTGATCGATTATCACCAAGAATATGTTGAAGTGGATAATGAGAATGTTCAAGAATTGACAAACATTTTTCTTGCACATATTTAACTACTTCATCAAATGACCAATGAGAATCAAATTCAACACGATATGGTAATGTTGATACAAACATTCCTATCATATTCACTAATTCACTTCGATATCGATTAGCATTAATAGAACCAACACATAGATCAGTCTCACCATGAGTTAATTTGAATAGAAAAACATAAAATATGGATAATCCAAGTTGAAAGAGTGTGAGATGATGTGATGATGCATAGTTTAGAAATGATGTGCATAAGTCATTATCAAAATTGATTTCAACTATGGATGCTAAACCTGATCGTTGTTGATTCGTTGATGAACGTTGACGA
>CAJNOI010001104.1:0-19192 GCA_905250115.1 Adineta steineri | reverse complement strand
GGGTGTGGATGTGGGTGTAAGTGGGTGGCTGAGTGTGAATGTGGGTGTAGGTGGGTGGCTGAGTGCGGGTATGGGTGTCGATGTTTACTAAAGGAAGAGATACCCACACCCTCTACGAATTTTTATCAGTTTAAAATATTTTTCACTTACAAACGTGATTTAATTGTATTCATTTTATCTTTATATTTCGCTGTTACACTTGCAACATTTTGTGAAAGATGATCAGATTTTCCATTAATTTCTAGCTGAAAACAAAAAATGAGAAAATCAAAAAGATTTCATAAGAAAATAATATCATAATTAAAAAAATAATTTTGCATTCAAGCGTGTTCAACATGCTTCGTTAGTACATAAATATATATATATATAGGGAATATGTGTGATTTTTAAGAAAAAGTAAAGCAATTTAAAAATTATATAAAAAGTCAATTGTGTTTTGATTTTTTTTATCAATACACAACTAAAACAAAATAAATACTATATAAATATTTTATTCTTTCGAATAGAACTTTATGTGTAAAGTTTTGTTCGAGAGAAAAAGTGAAATTTTCTATGATTTGTTTTTAATCTAATAAAAAATAAGAAAAACAATATCATTATTCAGTTAACGTTTTTTATTTTCCTTTGTTTTTATATAAGTTATATTTAACGATCATTAAGAACGAAAATATATAATGTGAATAAAACGAAAAAGAAAAATTATAAATATAAGTTTTGTTTTAAGTTTTTAATAATAATGGACCTGTGATGGGTGATAAAAAGCACTAGATTGTGCTTGTGGATAGTTCGTCTAGAATACACAGGGATTTAAGTAGACGAGTTGAATGATGTGAATTTTAAAAAAAAAAGTTTTCAAAAACTAGTTTTGATAAATATATAAGTGATTCATTCTAGTGAATATAGAAGAATAAAGAAAACAACAAACAATACCAGTTTCTTGCGTAGCTGAACTAGTCGAGTCATAGAATAATATGTTCGCGAATATAGAAATTGTATAAAAAACAGAAAAAAATTTCGTTTTTAATACATACCTTTTCTTTTTCAAGTTGCTCACAACGACGTAAAGTTTGTTCAAGTACAACTTGTACACGTTCAAGTTGAAGTGTAGCAGCTGTAACACGTTCACATACATCTTCATACTTTATTTTAAGTGATATTAAATCTTTTTCAAGTTGAGTAGAACGTCGACGTTCATGTTCTAATTCCGATGAATCATTTGGAATAGTACTTGAATCAAGCTAACAAAAAAAAAGTTTTATTTCAATTTTTCTATACTTATTTTCAAGATCAAATAAACATTTGAAATATATGTCTCAATAAAAATCAAAAACTGTTGATTTTTTAATCCAATATAAAAAAATTGGAAAAACGATATGTCCATATTTAGTGAGATTACATAATACGGCAATATGAGAAGATTTTTATGATTTCATGAAATGGTAGAGCGATACTGCTGTACTTAACAATAGTTGATGATACAACTCAAGTATGAATATTAGTGTAATCGATATGATGATATTTGAGTAATTTCTCAAGTAAAAGAAATTTCATAATCTTGCTTATAAACAAAATCAGAAGTTATATAGGAAGTCATACTTTTTCGGAATAGACTATATAAGATTTCGTGAGTACATAATAACCCATTTTAATAAGTATACTGATTTACTATCATAATTAAACGAAAGTAGGGGTGAGAAATTCCATTTTACACCGGCACAGTGTGCATTGAAGATCGATTTTTACTGATCTCCTCGACATATCTATACTGGTGCTACAGTGGGTTCATTGACAGTTTCTCAATAATTGCCCCGACACTACCCATCCCCAAACTAAAGTCTACAAAGAAATTTTTCCTATCTATTCGTTATTTTTTAAAACAATTCAAACTAAATATTGTTACTGTATTTTGTTCATGTAATTGTTTTCTTGCATTATCCAATTCAAATTTGATAGTATTCGAATATTGAAGTAATTCATTATACTGTTCGCGTAGTAATGAAAGTTCATTTTCAAGTTGAATTGTATTATTCTAATAAAAAATTTATTCGTAAAAACGAAACTAATTTTATTATACATACTCCTCTAAGTTCGAAATTTTTTTCGTGTCTACAATGACAAAACAAATAATTTTATAAAGAAAATTTTTATTTAATACTTTGATATTTCATTATCATCCATAAATTCATCCGGTAATTGTTTCATAGCTTCGTTCAATCGTCGATTACATGTTAAAATATGTTGACGTAAAACATCACATTTTAATTTAAGTCTTTCAATATTAAATTTAACAGTTTCATCGGAATGTTCAAACTAAAGAATTTTGTTTTTATAAATAACTCAAATGATCTATTTTACTTTTTGTTCAAGACCAACAATTTTATTTTCAGTTATTTCAAGTTCATGTCGAACACGATGTAATTCACGTTCAAGTGAACGTTGTTCAATAATACTAAATAATTGTGTTACATCAGGATTTGATGAATGTTGAGATCTATCCATCTGATATTAAAATCAAAGTTAAGAAAAAATCAAACAAAATCTATTTCATTATTTCTATTTTTGCTCAAACAAAGAACTTTCGATTCATATTTTCGATATTGTTCTTTATTGAGCATTTTACTTAATAAGGAGATAGAACGAATCTTATAGTCTACACTTACTTCTCTAGTTGAATTATAACTCTAGAATTTAGTGATTTATATTTTTTAAATTAAGTGTTTTTTTATTTCAATTTGATTAGTTTTTCTTTTTCAAGAAAGAAATTCTTACTATATATCGAAGAAGATCATTTTCTTCTTGTTGAAATGAAGATTTTAATTGAAGTTCTTGTAATTTAGCATCAGAATGTCGCATTTGATCAATAGCTGTTTGAATAACCGATGATGGAGACGATCCACCATATTGATCTAATTTTTCATTTAGTAATGTAAATGTATATTCAAGTCTAGCACGAAGAGTTTCTAATTCACGTTGCAATGCAACATTTTCTTGCATAAATTTTTGTGCAAGAAGATCATGATTTCCTTTAAAAAAGAAGAAAATGATTGATTAGTCAATTATTTTCTACTAAATGATTCTTTCAATAGCTTTTATTATATATCTATTACCAAATCAATAGATCAATGTCATACATATTACTAATTTTCCTTATTTGATCCTATACAAAAAAAGATCAATTCAAATCTCATTAGTGATGACTCATTTGGACGAGTAAAAAACTAAGAATTAGGACTATATACCTGTTTTTACTCGAGGGTAATGAGGAAATTCTCTCGTATAATTTCGGGCAAATTAAGTGAGCTCCAAATTTAGAGTTTACGAGTTGCAAGTTTTTCGACGAATTATAGCTTGTAACTATGAGCTTTTTTTTCTTAAGCATCACCAGTCGACTCAGTAGAGTCCAGAGTATCTATCAGAGCAATCAAAAACAGATGATTATAATTTTAGGCAGAGTTTTTCGCAAAAACTTAGATATCCGTAAACTCCAAATTTTGAAAAATCGGTCTAGATAGATATCATTGCATTTACATAAAACCTACATTTTAATTTCACACAAGATTGTGTACAGAATTATTCGCTCTACAATATTATCGAATTGAATCATTTTTACACAGGGACTTACGGAGATCTCAAATGCCTATTTATTCATCATTCACATCAATTTTTCACGACGCTCCAAGATTTTCTCACTATTCTCAAACGTAAATAGGGTACATCATTTCTAAACTTTGGTTCTAATCCTTCGTTTTTCCTATATGAAAGAAATTCTTTTTTACCTGTTGCATGTGTAATATCTCTAATATGATCTGTATATTCAGCTGGTGGGGCACATGTTTGATCAATAATATGTATTAATCGACTGATCTGTTCATTTTTTTCCATAATAATCTTATCTAATTGTCGATGAAATTCACTTTCAAGAAAACGATTTTGATTTTCAAGCATTATTGTTTGTTCACGAAGATGATGAACATCACGATCAGCATAATTAATCATTTCACGTATTTGCTAAAAATAAATCATCAATAATAATAATCTTACGTATTTTTTTTGCAAAGATTAAACAAACTTTCATTCCATTTAAAAAATCTTGATCATCTAAATTAAGATCTTGTAATAAATGTCTATATCGTTGTAAAATCGATATCATTGTTTGTCCTTTTAACCATAATTTCATAATAATTTCACGTTCTTGTCCTTCATGTAAATGAAATTCACGTTCAATAGCATTCATCACATCTTGATAAGAAAGAAGACCCTAAAATCGAAATAAAAACTTATCTATTTTTCTTTTTAAAATACCTATCAAATTCCTTTAGATGTTATTTATATAGTAAGAAAAACAAGAATTATTAGTACTTATCATTATTTATTTATCCTCACACTTTAATGTCATCAAACTATGTCATTAATATGAGACAAAGATTTTTCTTTTTCAAATGTGTTTATACATACTTTTAAACTAACAGACGATGGATAGACAGTTACTTCAGCTGTTTCAGATAGACGAGGTGATGTAAGATCTCGTGGAAGTGGAGGAGGAGAATAAGACGTTGTTGGTGATGTGATTGATGGAGGTGATAATGGTGTTGATATAAGATTTGTTACACCCATTTCACTAGGATTTGATGTTGAAGAGGAATGTGATGGAGGTGAAAGAAGTGGATTTTGTCGAACAAATTTTTCCATAATTGATATCGGAAATTTTGTTTTATCAATAATTGTATTTATTTCTTCATATAGTTCATATGTATTCTATTAAAAATGAGATTAATTGAAAAAATTCTCGATTATATTTTCTTACTCTTTCGGGAGACGAATTTACTATATTGAGAATAGAAAACAAATATTAGATAGGGATAAATTTTATTTAAATCTTACCATTGGGTATTGATCTTGTTCGTTTTATGAATTTTGTATCGTGATGTTGTGTTTGATTATCAATAATAAAACCCTGAAATGAATCAAGACAATCCTTATGTTTATTAAGAATACGAAAAAAGCAAAAAGAGAAAAAATTGCAACTCAAACACGCACACATAGAATAGAAAGATTGTTAGTGTCGTATTTATGACATTGACAGTTACAAACATCTTAATACAATCTTTCGCCTTTTTTTTTATCGTCGTCTTACTATACGAGTAAAAAGAGAAAAAGGGAACTTTTTTCGCATTAGTTTACCACAAAATAGACTGATTGCAAAGAATTACAATAGAACATGAGAAATCATTCATTTCGGGGTTTTTTTTCAAGTAGAGATCTCATCTCAAAAAAAGTAAAAGAGAATGAGAAGAGAAGAAAAAAAACGAAACCTAAAGAGAAATAACATATTTCGAATTCATTTTATATTTGTCAAAAAAAAAACGAAAATTCTTAAAAAATAACACATCACATGACTTAATGATTAAAAATCTATACATACTTGTTTTGAGTGATGATTGTTATTATCGTTTATAACATGTTTCTGTGAGTTTTTATAATCATTTTTTTTCTTCCGATTAATATAACGATGTGTTGATGCTAATAAATAATATACATACAAAAGAAATTATATAATCAATTCATTGATACAATTAAAGAACGAATTGATTAGGGCTTCTCTCTTTTACGAAAACAACGGACATATAGATGATAAAGTGAAAATGTTTCGAACTCAACCGATTCCTTTTGTTGTACGATATAGACAGACCAATTTTAAAAATACATCAATAATACCAACATTTTCTTTCAATCTTTCGTTCTCTTTCTGTAAGTAGGATCAAACCGAGAGAAAAAATGAAGTCAACAAGGTGCGTAGACGGTAACGAACGGTATTATTTGTTCATCGAGATTCATTCTCTCTATGGTTATATTGAGAAGAGGATGAAAAAATCAGGAGTACATTTACAGACTAAAAAAAGATTATATGTGTCAATGGTAACTATTCGATACTGATGCTATGGTTTTTCTTTCTATCAATAAATATAGATAAAAAATAGATGATAATCGATTAATTATCATATAGGAAAAATTGAATGTACATGTGAGAAAATTACTTGTTAAAAATGTTCATGTAATCTGTTAAACAAGGATTGAAAATTTAAGTGATTTGGTTTCTTCGAGTGAATAAGTGAAAATTTCAAGTAGGACAAACAAAATGTACAATTATTGCATAAACGTAGAGATTTTCTTTCTTCTACTCATTTTAATATGATAATTAGTGAAATATTGACAAAGAAAAAGAATTTTGCTCTCACTTATCTTTCGATATTTATGTTATCTATTTCAATGACTAATACCTTCAGATTTGACAATTCTCAGATTGATTTATAACAGACATAATAAAAATGTTCTTGTGTACTATATCTCGTTTCTATTGAATTATGATATGGAAAAGAGAACAGAAGAATTTATATAATCACTTTCTAATCCTTCGGCTCCAAGCATTTCTTATGGTGACTTGGATTTTTGTAGAAAAGTCCAAAAGTGACAGACTCAAGGACTAGCGTGACAGATAGATTTCGTTGAGCTCTATCAAATGGTGCATCTTTTCTGTAAAAATTCAAATTTTCTATAGGAAATACTTTGAACGTATATATGTATCGCCGAGAGGCAAAGGATTAGTTATAAGTTCTTCAGTATTTAACTTTAAATAACTAGAAAATCTTGTTTAAGATTATCGGAAGAATAATTTTATAAGATTTCCATAATTTTTGTTTTGTTTAAAACATAAAAGCAAAACAAAAAAGGAAAATTGATAAACACAAACCCATCAATTCAATATGTGCTTTAAGTACATTCATAAGAGCATCTAACTTAAAATGATTAATAGATTGAAATTTCTTAGAAACAAATACGATACAAACCATTAGCTTCGTATAATGCAGATATGGGTACTTGTTCATCTGATGTTTCCACTTCATCACTATATCCAACATCCTCATCATAATCTGATGAATGTGAGGCAGATTCAGATGATTGATTATAATAATATTGCAGATTATCTATTTGAATTGGTGAAAATAATGAATCATCAAGACCAGTTACAGCTCTCGTAGAACCAAGTGAATGTGATAATGATGATGACATATTTTATTTATAAATATCAATCTAAAATCACATTGATAATTCAAAATATTTCATTGATGGAAAAGTAAATCTATCACTATAAACGAACTACATAGTTTTTAAAAAAAGAAAATATTATTGGTAAGTTTTGTGGAATAGAAGATTAATGGACATCTTATCCTAGGAGATTTACGAAATGTGACAGTTTTACTTTTTTTTTCTTACATTATTGCCAATTTTTTTCATGTGACATAATCTTAACTGAAGTTGTTTTTGTTCTTATCGTGGATAATAAGAGTAAAATAAAGCAAACATTTCTTACTCGTCGAGACCTTTAATTAAACATAGAAAAGAAAACGAATCAAAAACAAATGATAATTAATCATGGACAACGTCAGTTTTAATATGAACAATTCAATGAAGTAAATAATATTTTTTTGTCGTTTGATTTTTGAATTTAGACTTATATATATATATGTATGTGATAAATGAATTTATAGGTCTAGACGTGATTGAAATTTTTTGTTTTGATATGAAAAAGTGAAATATTTATATAGGTTTCATTAATAAGCTCATTTCAAGGTATTAGATGCCAGAGAAATACAAAAGTGCTCGTATTTATCAACAGTAAAGATGTTATTTTTATCAGACATGTTAAATATGTTGAGTGTTTAATTGCAATATATAATATGAACATTGTGAAAATTATTTTACTTGTTCATTTTTATGCAGTTTGAAATTGTGTAAAAATCGATACTTTAGAAATATATTCAATTCTTCTATTTTTTTTCAGAAAAATAAATATCCATAGAAAAGTAAGTTGAAATTTCTTCTTGTATATTTTACTCCTATCATATAATAAAATATAAAATTCTGTATTATTATAGAATCGAGTGATGTACGATTTTTCAAATATTCATTTAGCTCACCTTGTATTAAATATTGTCGAGCCATATAAAAACTAATCATTATCATCGAATTAAATATTACCTTTAATTTTAGATATCGTTCGTTGTTGTTTTTTACATTGGCTATAATTCATAGAGGGAAAAAAATCAATAGTTCCAGAAACGTTTTATTTAGTGAATCTTTTATTATATTGTAAAGATTTATCCCTATTCAAGTGTTCTTTACTTTTTATACCGTTCCTTTTCAAATCAATATGCATAGCTTTGTTATCTAAAGCATTGCTCATAGATTTTATTGAAGTTTGTAAGCATGTGATAATCAAATATACACTTTAGTAAAATTCTTTTTTTTTAATGTTAACAGTTAAACAATATGCAAAGCACACAAAATTCAGTAATAAACACGCGTAAATAGTTAGAATAAGTAGAAGAAAAACAAAACAAACAATATATCTTTTTGTTTTATTTCCCCATTTGAAAACATTCATAAATACGCACTACAGAAACAAATAATATAATGTTATCCTATGATATAGAAGAACAAAAGAGACAGAACAAGAAAAAAAATTGAATTTTATTTTTTTTATTTCAAATGTTTGATTATTTTCTATGATGAACGATGACCATCGGCAGTTGTAGTTCGTGCATAATCATCATATATTTTCATTTGTCGATCAATCATCTGTTGGCCACGATGTGTTGCAATAACTTGCATTAATTCCGGGCAATTTTGTTTTGTTGCAACATCAACAATACTTTCTTTTTTATCATTCATCCAACTTATTTCACCTCCATTTCTTAAGAAAAACAAATTTTGATTTCTTTGCTGTTTTAAAAGCAGACTTGTTAAAATAAAACACTTACTTTAAAAGAGTTTTTAAGGGTTCAACACCATTATATCCAAGTAAACAACATTCATGCAAGGCCGTATTACCACGTCTGTAAGAAAAAAAGAACCGAAAGAATTAATTTACATTTCGTTACTACACATATTAAAATAACGTTTTCTTTTTTCTAAATCAAGAAATTTAATAAAATGCAAATAAGAAATTGAAAATTGAAGTGAAAAGTTTACGGTTACTATTTAAATAAACCTTGAACATATTTATTTATTCTTTATAAAGAAATTCAATTTGTCAAGTAGTCAAATTCGGCAACAAATCATGGCCGATTTTTTCTCAAGTATGATTCAATTATTAAACTATATATATATTGAAATTTCTTAACTTACGGTCCTCGTTTATCTAATTGAGCTTTGCCAATTTTAATCAATGGTTCCAAACATTCGTTATGACGATTACGTACAGCTAATTGAAGAACGGTAAAACCTTCTTTATTACGTAAATTTGCATCGGCACCTTCTTTCAATAATTGTTTCACTTCTTCTAATACATCAACACGATTCGAAGATTTTTTATTATCGTCACCACCTTTTCTTTCAAGTAATTTTAATAAAGCTCGATTTGGTTGCTAAATAAATTAATAAATAATAAAATATCTATTAAATTAATCTATTTATTCTTACACTATCACTACCAGCAGCACTAGCTGATTGTGGTCGTTTTTTAGGACGTCTTTTGCCTTTCGTTGATTTTGTTTTTTCTCTAGTATATTCATCTAATTAATAAATACAAAAAAACTAATATTAATTTAACAATAGATATGCATAAATAACTCTACCATCTGAATTAAATGTACTGGAAAATGTTGAACTTCGTTCACTATTCATTGCATACTGTCCAATTGTTTCATCAATATAAAAAGCCGATTGAGAAAGATTTTCTGGTTTACGAAATACAGCTTGAACTGTTACTTGATATTCATTTTCATGTACATTTGCATGAATCATTTTACCCATACGAGGTTCACCTATATAGATCAATGTAAATAATGTTCTTCAATATAGAAAATATTTTTTAAGATTCGGCTCAAACAACAGTAATCCATATCAGTATATTAAATCATTTCTCTTTTATGTTAAGAATGAATAACTCAACTTTAATATTTTAAGAGATTTTTAAGAAATAGAAGTTATGTGAATTTATCTATTACCGATTAGTGATCGAAAATCAGGTCGATTAACCGCATATGCTTTTAAATGAGCACAAACATGATCCATTTGTTGTCTCCAATAACCTTTTCCTGGACTAACAGCTGTTAATATTGGTCGACGATCTTTAAATTCTTGATTTGCTTGTAATGTCCTATTTTGTGCAATTAAAATATCGATGTCTTTTGCACTTGGATAATAAATTCCATGTGTTTGCGTTGTAGCTTCACTCTTTGTTATCAAGTAAGGTTGACGATAATGACTAAATGTTGCATTAGCATTCAACCATGTTGGACTAGCCGAATGACGTGTTAAAGTCTGTTGAAGAATTTAAAACAAACTTTGTTTCTTCCATATTCAGAAAAAATGTTTTTACTTACACCAGCCAGCATTCCTGGTGTTGAAATATTCAGATCATTTCTAAGATTTGCATCAATAACACGTAATGGTGGTTCAATAGTGCAACCACATGTTAAACAAAACTTTGCATATGGATCATTTTCTGCACGACATTTTGTACATTGTATTGGTACAGATGCTCGTTCTGGTTGTGCACCACACCAATCACAATAACGAGCATCTGCATTATTTAAACGAAAACATTTTGAACATGTCATCATTGTACCTGTTGCTTTAGGTGCCAATGGAATCGAAACTGTTGCTTGAACTTGCTGTTATTATACAAAGAAAAAAAAAGTTATCAGAATAATCCTACTCAACTAATATCTCTCATGAGGAACGTGAAATAGCGTATATAAATTTTTACTCATATAGTGCATCACTTCTTTTAGTTTATATTTTTAATAAAAGATATAAATATATGTATATTTACTGGTGATGTACTTGGCATTAATTTACATTCACAAATAATACATGTGCGTAAATGTGTTGGATTTGTTGCTTTGCATTGTGGACATAAAATTTTTGTCTTAAAATAAAAGAATCTTATTGATTTTTTTTCTTAATTAAAATAAAACCTGATTTTGAACATTAATTCGATGTTGATATTCAGGTGATAAGGGAGTTTCACAAACTACACATATACTTGAATTAAATGGAACTGTTGATTTACAATTAGCGCATGTACCAAGCTAAAAAACAGAAAATAATCGATGAATTTTATAAAAAATATTTTTATATTATCAATTACTGAATGCCCATCTGGTTGATTTAATCGAGGTTGATTAAGTGTAACATTTTGCCATGGAAGCCCACATTCAGTACAAAATCGAGCATATAAATCGCCTGTTCTTGGTGCAAAACAATGAGCACAACTGAGAATAATAAAATAAAATAGAAAATTTATTGATTTGATTTGTTTTATTGACAAACCGAAGAAAGTCTGTTTGTTTTTGAAGACGACCTGCTTGTGCTTGTGCATCAGGAGGTGTATGACGCGGCGGTTTTTCTTGTACAAATGATTCAGCAGCTGAACGATGCATTGATTCTAATAAATAGATAGTAAGAAAAAACTTAAATCGAATTTTTTATTTTATTATACCAGCCAATTTTTGTTGCATTTGTTGATTTTCATCTTGAATTTTTCGTATTAATTCCTATAAAACGGATCAATAGATAATAATCATGATATATTTGCTCTATCATCGATCATTGTATAGTTAAAGATTTTATTATATAACTTATAGTTCAATGCTCGTTTCTATGCACACGTCAAAGTTCAAGTTTTTTTTTACTTCCTGCATTATCAATAGATGTATGTAGTTGTTAATTATTTATTTATCAATCTGCCTACTTCCTGCGGAAATCAGTGCTATTCGTTTGAAATAAACTCGATATGAATTGTACAGATGTATGAACTTTATTTTTTGTTAAATATTCGAATAAAAAATGAATATTTACGACATAGAAAATTTTTCGTTCTATTTCGCGTAGATAATAAACGATTCTTTTTTTTTATTACGATATAAATTTTATCTTTCGAAATTGATAAATAAAACTAACGTTTTTATTATTCCTCAAGTCATTACAAAAATCAATCGGTTTTTTTTACTAATAATTATTTATGTATTTTCTAACCTTTCTTTCTTGTTGTAATTCATATACGAATCTATTTTCATTCTCATCCATTGGTGAATGATCTGTCTCAATAACTTGTACATCAAATTTTTTTGCTACGACGACACTTTCTCGGATTCCATCTCTAAATAAATAAAACAAACAAATAATAAAATTATATTATTTTTAATTATTTACTTTGATACAGCGACTGCTTTAATTGTAACTTTTCCTGCCTGAACCATATGTCTTGGTATATAAAATGGTTTTTTATATTGTATAGTTGAACGTCGTGTTGCTAATGTTGTAAACGCATCTGGTTTCGAACCATCTAACGTATAATAAATATCGACATCTTGTGTTTCACTATGAATTTCGATTAATGTGTTTGTATTAATAGCGAATTTATGTGTTTGACCATATTGAGTAACACGTAAAGGTATAATAGAAGGAGCTGATATAGAACCAGCCGTCATTTTTTATCTGCTAATGATTTTTATATTGAAATGAATGTTGCATATAACCATTGTAAATGTTCATCTATCGATCGTTACTAAGTAATATAGAGGATTTATTTGATTGGTAGAATATAAAAACCAATGGATGAATGAAAATTTCGTAAGGAATAAGTTAGTGGATGGATTTTAGTTAAACTACGTTCTAGAACTTTTCTTTCGATTGATTTATTTTTAAATATAAATGATAATTAAATTAATAAGATTTTTATTAATTATTTTATATAGAAAATTATTTTTATAGTTTTAGAAATGAGTGATGATGCACTTTTCGATATCTTCGATCAAGAAGAACCCAGTGCTATTGTTGAATTACCTCAAAATGCAGAGATCCTTGAACAAACAACAACAATAAGGTAAGGAAAATTATAGATTGCTTCCATGAAGATAATATTCATTTTTTTATTTAAGAAAAGGTAGTAATGGTGATACAACTGCCGTAGATAAACGTTCATGGGAAGATGAAGATGATGATGATGATCTACAAGGAGATTCGAATTCAAAACGTAGTCGAACTGAACCAATAACTGGAACTGGACAGTAAGAGAATAAAATAAAATCTATCAATTAATTTGAATATAATTTTTAGTTTTTTTGATAATGTTCAACGAATGAAAGTTCATACTGTTGAAACAATAGAATCATGTGTACATGAGGTTTATTCTTTATTAATTTCTTTTTAAATTTTTAAATATTATTTTTTGTAAATTAGGTTGTTTTACCACCAAATTCTGATTATATACCATTAAAACCACCAGTTGGTCCACCAGCAAAAGAATATAAATTTACTCTTGATCCATTTCAACGTGAAGCTATATCATGCTTACAAAATAATCAATCAGTACTTGTTTCAGCTCATACATCAGCTGGTAAAACAGTTGTTGCTGAGTATGTTTAATACGCACTATTCTTTTTTTGGTCATAAAATCACGTTTTTTTTCTTCTGTGATTAGATATGCTATTGCAATGGCATTACGCGATAAACAACGTGTTATATATACAACACCTATCAAAGCTTTAAGTAATCAGAAATATCGTGAATTACAAGAAGAATTTAAAGATGTTGGTCTAATGACTGGTGATGTTACACTTAATCCATCAGCATCATGTCTTATTATGACAACAGAAGTAGATATTTAATGAATGAAGATTACTTATAGAAATTTTCTATTTTCTAGATTCTTCGATCAATGCTTTATCGTGGTTCAGAAATAACTCGAGAAGTTGCCTGGGTTATTTTTGATGAAATTCATTATCTTCGTGATAAAGGTATAGACAAACGATAAAATCTTGTATTTCTACTTTCCTTTTATTATTATTTTTAAGAACGTGGTGTCATTTGGGAAGAAACAATTATTCTTCTACCTGATAATGTTCATTATGTATTTTTGTCTGCTACAATTCCAAATGCAAAGCAATTTGCTGAATGGATTTCTTTTCTTCATAATCAAGTACGAAAAACAACATAAATTTAATCATTTTTAAGAAAGAATTATATCAATAAATCTATATTTTAGCCTTGTCATGTAGTGTATACCGATATGCGACCAGTACCACTTCATCATTATATCTATCCAGCTGGTGCTGATGGACTTCATTTAGTTGTTGACGAAACGGTACTTTCCTTTAATTCTATATAAATATTTTATTGCTAATTTTATTAGGGAAAATTTCGTGAAGATAATTTTAGCGCTGCTATGGCAACATTACGTGATGTTGGTGATGCAGCAAAAGGTGATAAACGTGGACGACGTGGTGGTTTTAAAGGTAATTAATCGACCTTTGTTTTTCAAGTGAAAACTAAAATTTTTATTTAGCTGAAACAAATGTTTTTAAAATTGTTAAAATGATAATGGAACGAAATTTAGCACCCGTTATTGTTTTTAGTTTTAGTAAAAAAGATTGTGAATCATATGCATGTGCTATATCTAAACTTGATTTTAATTCTGGTTAGTAAAAGAAAAGTAAAAATATTCAAATTCAATTTTTCTGATTTTTATCTAGACGATGAAAAAAGACTTGTTGAAGAAGTATTTAATAATGCAATTGATCTTTTATCTGATGAAGATAAAAAATTACCACAGATTAATACCGTATTACCATTATTAAGAAAAGGTGTAGGAATTCATCATTCAGGTTTATTACCAATTATCAAAGAAACAATTGAGATATTATTTGGTGAAGGTCTTATTAAAACATTATTTGCCACAGAAACATTTAGTATGGGTTTAAATATGCCTGCTCGAACAGTTTTATTTACAGCTGCAAGAAAATTTGATGGAAAAGAATTACGTTGGGTAAATAAATAAAAAAATTATTATTTCAAATACAAGTTTTATTTTAAATAAAGATAACATCAGGTGAATATATACAAATGAGTGGTCGAGCTGGTCGTCGTGGAAAAGATGAACGTGGTATTGTTGTTTTGATTATTGATGAAAGAATGAGTCCAACAACAGCAAAGGAAATTGTTAAAGTATTAAAAAGAAGTTTTTTTTCTCATTTCTCTTTTTAATCTGTGTTAAATTTATTATTATTAGGGCAAAGCTGATGCTTTAAATAGTTCATTTAAACTAACATATAATATGGTATTGAATTTATTACGTGTTGAAGGTATCAATCCAGAATTTATGCTTGAAAGATCATTTTATCAATTTCAACATTATTCAACGATACCCGCACTTCATGAAAGTAAAGATTATATATATGTTAAATTGATTCGAAAAACTGATTTGAATTTTTTAGAATTGAAAAAATGTGAACAACAATATGAATCACTTAAAATTGAAAATGAAGAAGAAGTTGCAAGATATTATAAATTAAAAAAAAAACTTGAAAATGTTCAAGATCAAATGTCAGTTATGATTAATGAACCAAAATATCTATTACCATTTCTTCAACCAGGACGACTTGTTACAGTAAGCTATCTCTCAGTCAATGTTTTATTCAAGTTTCTTTTTTCGAGTGAGCGGAATGCAAACTCAGGGTGGGCGCCGCACACTCAGCCCATCCGCTAGATAAAACACTGCTGTTAAATTTACTTCATAATTCTCAAACGTTAAGACAAAAGCATTGATATCTATCAGTTAGTTAGAATCTTTGTTCGGATTCAACTGATAAATTCGATGATTTCTCATCTATACAAAATAGTTTGCATACATCGATGTGCTATTTTTGCAATATCTATACCGTTTTTATGTTGAAAATAAAATCTAGGATAATTATACTTCCTCTTGGATAGATTGTCTAGAAATTATTCTTTGATAATCACGAGAAAAAAGTAAAATATTAAAATTAATTTAATTTAAGGTTAAATATGGTGATTTAAATTTTGATTGGTGTGTTGTACTTAATTTTCATAAAAAAGCTGGTGAAAAAGTATGTATTTTCATTTCTTTTTCTATTTTATTATTATCTCGAATATTGTTTTTAGCCGACATATACCATCGATGTTTTAGCACATTTAACATCCGACAGTGCTGTACAAAAATCTACAGCTGATTTACAACCATGTCCTTTATCCGAAAAAGGCGAAATGAAAGTAAGATTTATCTTTCATTTGATTTATTAAAAATAATCAAAAATTTTAAAGGCAATTCCAATTCAACATACATTAATTCGTGATGTTAGTGCAATACGTGTTTATCTACCTGATGATTTACGAACAAAAGAAGCACGTCAAAGTGTATTAAAATCTGTTCAAGAAATCAAAAGACGTCATCCACTTGGTTTACCATTACTTGATCCGATTAAAGATATGGATATAAAATCGAGTGAAATATTAGCATGTATAAAACAATATTCAACATTACAAACACGACTTAATGAACATCCATTAACAAAAAATCTTGAATTAAAATCACTTTATGAACAATATGAACGTAAAGCTAATATTGAACGACAAGTTTTAGAAGCTAAGAATGATTTAAAAAAAGCTCAATCATTATTACAAATTGGAGATTTAAAAAAATTTAAACGTGTTTTACGTCGATTAGGTTATTGTAATTCAGCTGATGTTATTGAATTAAAAGGTCGTGTTGCATGTGAAATTGATACAGGCGATGAACTTGTTACAACAGAACTTTTATTTAATGGAATATTTAACGATTTAACTGTTAGTCAAGCATGTGCTTTACTTAGTTGTTTTGTTTTTCAAGAAAAAGCAAATGAAATGCCTAAATTATCACAAGATTTATCCGGACCATTAAGACTTATGCAGGTTTGTGTTACATTATTAATAAAACAAAAAAAATCAATAAAATTTCAGCTGAGTGATATTTGCGTTTTGATATCAAATTAATCTATTTGAGATGTTGATATGTACAAAGTTCAAGAATATGATTTATTCGAATACTTGAAGTCTTTTTCAAATAGACATGAAAAATATTCGATTACTTAGCTAGCTAAATCTTCTCATAAAATACTAGACAAAATCTATTAGTAAACATCTTATCGAAATTGGAAGCAAATATGTATATGGCGATTATCATATTGATGATTTCTTTGATTACCATTGACATAGAAAAACAATATAACTAGATTATAAATATTTTAATAATTGAAAATTGATTGCTATGACAGAAATAGATTTGCATAAAAATGATTATCCTAATTTTTTTGCTCATTATGATATCATTTTGTGAATGAAATTTTTTAATGAACGATAGAGTTTTTGATGCATGGCGACATACTAATTCTGCGTATCGTGTCTATTTTTATTTTTAAACGAGAAGGACTTTTTTTTTTAAAAATAAGATATTTTTTTTAGAAGTACTCTTTAATGTCATCTTGAATACATTGAAAATAAAGCATTTCTAAGTATTATTTTTAATACTTAATTGCATACTTTACTGAAAGATTGAAATGTCCTTCATCTATATGACTATTTTTATAATTTCTAAATCAAGAAAAACAATAATATAATGTTTTTCTATAAAAAAAATATTAAGTAAAATATGGAAAATTTCTAATCTTCATTCTTTTATACAAAGACGGAAACGATTTTTTCTGATTCATCTATCTTTTTACATATATATATTTTGTTATTTCATTTTTATTCATCCATCCTCTTAATCGTTATTACTCATTCGCAAGTTTTTAAAGTTTCCGTTTCCGGATTTTTTTTACTATGTTCTCTATTTTCTTTTAACCATGATAGATTGCAATAATTTGTCTATTTTTAGGAAACTGCTCGTCGAGTTGCTCGAGTATCAATTGAAAGTAAAATTGATATAGATGAAGAACGTTATGTTGACGCATTTAAACCATATATGATGGATGTTGTTAAAGCTTGGGTAGATGGACAAAGTTTTGCAAGTATATGTAAAATGACATCAATATATGAAGGTAAAAATCAATGGAAAAAATATTTAATTCTCTATTTGTTTAATTAGGATCCGTTGTACGTTGTATACGACGCCTTGAAGAATTACTTCGACAAATGTGTTGTGCTTCAAAAGCTATTGGTAATAATGAACTTGAAGCAAAATTTAATGAAGGTAGGAAATTCTTTTAATAGAAAAATAAAATCTTTTTAATGTTCTTTTTTTAGGTACACAAAAGATAAAACGTGATATTATCTTTGCAGCTTCTTTATATCTATAAATTGAACATTGTTTTTCATCTCACAAAATATCTCGTTTGTTTGTTTTTTGTGTTTAATTGTTATTTGTTAACTAAAACAAAATATTCTATGAAAAAAAAAAATAAATAAGAATAAAGTTGCAACCTTGAACAATTTTTCTAAATTATGATGATATATATGAATTTCGCATGATAAATAATCTTGTCGACTTTAATTTATCTCGATATTAATTGAAACTAATATATTGAGTTTAATAAGAGATAATTTGATTTAAAAATAAAAGGATGAATTTCTTGTTTATTTTTGGAATGAAAAAAAAGAAGGCTTCGATGTTATTACTATCAGACATATATTTTAAGCAGTAAATAATTTGCTTAGTTTGCTTGAACTGGTGAGTTCTTTAATGATCAATTAATGTGTCATATTATATGTGATAATAAAAAAAAAGAGAGAAAGATTGATAACCATTCACCATCTGTTTCTATATTAACAAATAATATATGACTTCCATGATAAAATTATCTAATTGAATAAAATACAAGAAAAATAAAAAAGGACAGTTGTTGTCACATGAAGAGAGCGTGAATGAGTTTTTTTCATATACTACTTGACATGCATATTTAACATTAATCGGATAGGTTAATCATAGACAAATTTCTATATATAGTAGTATATGATCAACATTTGATAGTTAATTGTAAATTAAATCTTTAGTCGATAAGAATATTATGAAAAAAATCTTTTTTCTCAGACATAAAGATAAGTATCACGCGAAATGCTGTCGTCAATTTTGCATCTGCTGTTATCTTGTTATTGTAAACACACGCATACATAATAAAGAAATAGATTCATGGTGGGGAAGCCAGCTGCGATTCTCATTCCTATACAATGAGTAGGTCTTAGTTGTATGCCGATGTGGCATGAAGTAGTATTAATCTACCGTAGAAGCAGATCGATAGAAAAAAAAAAGAAAGCGTAATTCGATCAGCTCATCATACGCAGTCATGACCCTTCTATTCAAGTAATAATCGCAAGAAGAAGAAGAGAAGAAAAGAGTTTTTGATTATCAACC
>CAJNOI010001103.1:0-15658 GCA_905250115.1 Adineta steineri | reverse complement strand
CCTTATCTCAAAGATATACCGGCTGAATCATGGGCAATTGTGCAACGAGAGAAGGCAGCTGACATGATTCATGTGCTCGATTTTCCATATAACGGCGAGCCACCTCGTAATAAACTCATGCAAAACAAAATGACTCCAAACGAGGTATTTTGAAGTTGTCTGTTCCTAGTAGATGTCTTAATCTAGTACTATTTTAGTATCATTTTGTACGAAATCATGGTGGTATTCCTACCATTGACAAAACGGCATTTACATTAACTATTGGAGGACTGGTCAACAAACCACAGATATTGACGTTGGCTGATCTACAAGATCCCAAGAAGTTCGAACCTGTTGAAGTAACAGTCACTCTTCAAGTATGTTGTTCTAGAAATACTTTTAAAAGTTTTGCACAAAATATGTAAGTCATACATAATTCTTAAAAAATTTATTCTACTTACCTAGTGTTCTGGAACACGTCGTATCGAACAAATTCATGAATATCCTGGAGAAGGTGATGAATTAATCAATGCTCCATGGGGTGAAGGTGCTATTGGTACAGCTCGCTATCGAGGTGTGTCCTTGAAAAAGGTCCTCAAGTACTGTGGTGGCATGCAAGACGAAGCGCGACATGTCGAATTCATTGGAGCGGACACATATTTCAAGAAGCTGAACGTGTTCAATTATGCCGTAAGTGTTCCACGTCGAAAAGTAGAAGCTCTCAATGAAGTATTACTTGTCTGGGAAATGAATGGTGAACCATTACCAGCTATTCATGGAGCACCACTTCGAGTGGTGGTCACAGGTTTTATTGGAGCAAGATCATGTAAATGGGTATTAAGAGTCAATGTTCTCAACGAACCATCACGCGGTCCTGTACAACAACAAGAATATCTTTATTATGGACCACAGATTGGAAAGCAGAACGCTCTCTTTTCCAATGGATTTTCTATTCAAGAGATGCCTGTAGGTTCGGCAATCATGACTCCAAATGACAAACAAGTGGTAGTGCATCAAGGCAAGATTGAAATGACTGGATGGGCTTATTCAGGTGGAGGTCGATGGATAGAAAGAGTTGATGTTTCAGCTGATGGAGGACATACCTGGTAAGAGACAGTGTATATATATATTGTAATAGATTGAATCTTCTTTCTCTCTTGTTAGGCTTCAATGTGATCCAGATGATATGACCGAAAAGTAAGTAGACAATATGGTATCTACTGTTTTTTTTCTCCTTTGATCTATTTTAAGATGAAAATCTATTTAAATCGAATCCATAATATTTTTTCTATTTTAGGCATTATCACGCATGGAGATTATGGAAGATCACACTACCTGTGCTCGCCGAAGGTTGGCTGGAGTTGGTGGTTCGAGCATTTGATAATGCATGTAACACACAACCTACTTATGTACGCAGCGTTTGGAACTGGGACTTACATGTAACAAGTTCAGCGCACCGCATTAAAATCTATTCCGTCAATGCATCGAATCCGGCAACTGCCAAACGATTACGTCAAATTGAAGAAAACGGCGATTCATTAGAACCTATTACACGTCCTCTTATGTTTCGTATTGAGAGCGAGGAGCATTATGACAAGAACGTCAAGAAACATAAACGAGAACCAGAAGAATAAAGTCTTGGTTTCCAGTTCATCGAGATTTTTTTAATTAAATTATTAGATTCTCTACTAGAAGAACTTTTAGAAGTAGCTTAACATTGTAAAACACCAATCGGATCAAATTTGTTTTTTTTTGTAATTTAACTACTTATGCTTTCATTTTTGATTTTATATTACTACTACTTTTATGAAAACAATGTAAACGAACTTGTAAGATTAAATATAATATTAAACTATTTAAAAATTGATTAATATAAGAAAAACTGTCTCAGCTGTATCTTAATAAGGATTATCTAATTTTATTTGATATATCGATGAGATACTGTGTGTTTGGGAACCTGCGTCGTTCAATAATCGATCTCGGAAACTGTAATTACGAGTGCATCAAATGGCGCGTAATGTATTCATTTAAATTATTCTTTAATGTAATTTGTGTTGTCAATAAATATGCTTACTGTTATTGTAAACTGCTCTTTATTTTATTCTGCTTTAAAATGTATTAAATTTCACTTTTTTTTGCTTTATATCTGATGTCGTTGGTTATTGTATCATTGCAAAAAACGGAGGTTTTTTTGATCGTTTAGTTTTATAAGAAAAGATTTCATCGAACAATAGTTTTTAATTTAAAAGTAATGATATATTCATGCATGTGTATGCAGATTAAGAATTAAATGTTATGATGAATCTAATTTATACTTATTTAGAACATACATCTCTATCATCTACATAATGATCAACAAACATGTTGTCAACTTATACAATTCATCAAATATTTGATCATACAAAAAAAGTTTTTTTTACACCGAGAAAAGAAATGAAATTATTCTTTTTCACGGAATATTTCGATATTTGTTAATCATAGCAACACTAAAAAACAGTCAAAAGAAAAAAAATAACAGTTCGAAAGGAAGTAGACACCTATAAAAATAATCGTTTTTGATCATTACTTCACTAGTCAATCTTAAACAGTAATTACAATTCAAAGCATTCACGCACTCAATAATGGGCAAGGCACAATCAACATCATCTAGTAAATCTGATGCTACGACAAATGCATCTGCAGTTCTAAAAGGTGCAGAAGGTCGTCAACGTATCAATATTCAACAGATGCAAAATGTTCTTCTAATCTGGTTAGACAGTAATATTGATGAAACAAAAAAGGATTGCCAAAATACAATTACAAAATTACGAAGTGCTGTTAACGACATTAATACATTTACAGATGGTGATCAATGTCTTGAATTCATTAAAACCATCATCGATAACAAAGTATGTATCATTGTATCGGGATTACTTGGAGAACATATTGTGCCTCGTGTACATAATATGCCTCAAATTGATTCGATTTTTATTTTCTGTGGCAATATAAATCATCATGAAGAATGGGTCAAAGATTGGCCAAAAATAAAGGGTATCTTCACAGATATTACACCCATTTGTGAAGCACTCAAAGAAGCTGCTCATCAATGTGAGCAAAATGTTATTCCCATGAGTTTCGTGGGATCAAATAAAAATTTGGATCAATTAGATCCTTCTTTTATGTACACTCAAATCATCAAAGAAATATTGCTCACCATCAAATTTAACGAGAAGCATATCGAAGATTATATTAATTACTGTCGCAATGTTTTCAAAGGTAATAAAAAAAAAACCGAAAACATTAAACAATTGAAACGTGAGTATTACAACGAAACACCCATTTATTGGTACACCTGTGACATGTTTCTGCACTCTATGCTCAATCGTGCATTACGAGTGATGGATGGGGATATCATAACACGTATGGGTTTCTTCATTAGTGATCTCCATCGACAAATTGATCAACTACATAAGGAACAATATGATAGTACAACTGCTACTAATACCTTCACTGTTTACCGTGGCCAAGGTTTATCTACAGCGGATTTTGAAACAATGACTACAAATAAAGATGGCCTTATTTCATTCAACAACTTCTTATCTACCAGTACGCTTCGAGAAATTTCACAAGAGTTTCTTCAAGGTGCTGTAACAAAGCAAGATCAAGTAAGTGTTCTTTTTATTATGGAAATTAATCCTGCTCAATCAACAACACCATTTGCTTCAATTGCTGGTCTTAGCAAACTCCCACAAGAACATGAAATCTTGTTTTCAATGCATAGCGTGTTTCGGATCAAGGGTATTAAACAAATAGATGGAAATGATCGTTTATATGAAGTTAATTTGACACTGACTGCTGACAACGACCCGCAATTGAACAGACTTACAGAGTACGTTCGACAAGAGAGTTATCCAGATACTGAAGGATGGGCACGATTGGGGTTGGTACTATGGAAAATGGGTCAATTTGACACAGCTGAAGATATTTATAATGTTTTAATTGATCAAACAAGGGATGATAAAGACAAGGCACCTCTATATGATCAACTTGGTTCAATAAAAAGAGACCAAGGAAAATATGAAGAAGCACTTACATTCTATGAAAAATCACTTGCTATCGATCAAAAAATACTTCCTTCCAATCATCCTAATTTAGCTATATCCTACAACAACATTGGTTTGGTACATAAAAACATGCGTAATTATTCAGAAGCACTTTCATCTCATGAAAAGGCCCTTGAAATCAAACAACAATCACTGCCTTCCAATCATCCTAATTTGGCTATATCCTATAACAACATTGGTATAGTATATAAAAACATGGGTAATTATACAAAAGCACTTTTTTATTACGAAAAAGACCTTGAAATCAGTAAACAATCACTTCCTCCAAATCATCCTGATTTGGCTGGCTCCTACAACAATATTGGTGCAATGTATGAAGCCATGGGTAACTACTCAAAAGCCCATACATTTTATGAGCTTGCTGTACAAATTTCACAGCGGTCATTACCTTCAAATCATCCCGATATTCGATTATATAGAAATAACCTCAAACACGTACAAAACAAATACTAAGCTGTATTGCTATGAATTTTATTTTATAAAAGAGAAAAAATAATGTTTTTAAACGACAAAAGAATTATTTTAAATACGCACGGGCACAGGGAAACTCTAATCTTATTGAGAGATAAATGAGTAGTGACACTCATTGATAAGGCAAAGAATACATATACACAAGTTTCTTATCTTTGGAGACACGTGAATGTAGATATGACGAGTGAATTCTTTTTTATTGAAAATATCAGTTACCATTTTTGCCCTATGCGAGAACCCAGAAAAGTAATTCAAAATATGTTTTGTTTCTTCTATATTATTTACAAGATGAATGAGTCTTTGAAACTGTTTTATTGAATACGACTTTGTTTTTGAGATTGGAACTTGGTGTTGCATTTTCTTTGACTGCTTCGGATTAAAGTTCGACTTGTTCTGAGTTCGGGTGATGTGGATAATCATACATTTCATTCTTTTTAGGTGAATTCATTGGAGAATCCATAATTGGAATAGAAAAAGTTGATAGACGATTGAAATCAGATTCATCGGTGGAGTCGAAAGATTGGTTAGAATTATTTTATTCCATTGAATTAAGAGAATCTTGTAAAATATTGTTTCAAGTGTTATGTTATTGATCTAAAGTTGTAGTCAAAGAAAGTTACAAGAGTGAATGACTTAATTGAAAATATAAAATTTTGTATTTTCAAGTATCGTTTGAAAAAGAAAAGCGCTTCTCTTACTGTTTGATTTCAGTTTATTAAAAATAAAGCAAGCATTTGATATATGATTTATAAAACATATTAGCCTGCAAAAGTCGATAAAAGGTAAAAAAATATTAGAAAGAACTTTCATTAGTTGATAGTGTAACGTTCTCTCCATAACTTCAATAGGCAACAAAACAATTTATTATCGTGCTTCTATTTTAGGAAATAGTTCAAAGATATAGCTATTTTCGTCTTGATAGTTTGTAGTTAGGTTATAAAATTAAAAATAGTTTCTTTTTCTACAATATCTTTTTAAATTTCTGTTTGGTTTTAATTAGAGCCAGTTTCTTGAACTTAAGCCGCACTTTAATTAAGACTATTCTTTATTGTCTTCCAAAAAATAAAATTTAATTTAATGTCTAGATATATTTTCATTCTGAGTTGGTGAAAACATTCGGTTGTGTTCATAACAACTGCTTGTCTTTTTATTAATGGCCGATTATTAATTTTTTAATTCCAATTGTTTAACAAGGTTTTTAATGATTTATTTAGATAATATGAATCTTCAGCTAATACACCGTACAGTAGTCGACAAGATCTGTTGTGATCTCCAAATTTAATTTGAAAAACGTAATATAGTGACTAGAGTAATGCGCGCCTTGCTGAACAAGAATTTGTTTCCGTAACAAGATGAAAATCAGGATAAATTTCAAACTTTTGTTGGAGAATTTTTAGCATATGAGCCGTTTCGATTGCAGTACTGGCGACAAACATACTAAATAGTGCTAATGGACAATCTGTTTTCATTTGAGGTACACCTGTTCCTCTGATAAATCCCTTGAAAAGATCATCCAAAGCATCACAAAATAAACTGACACCAGCTGATGTTTCATTTCTTCCTTGGTCATAATAGCCGAGTTTACTTAACGCAGCATCACTATCTGAGGATAATAGAAGAGTATTAACTTTAAACAAATTATTTCAAAACAACCATAGAATAATCATTAATAGTTAGTTTGTTTTTCGGTTTATTTGTATTGTTATCACTGTCAGCATCCGAATCTTGTTTTGAAGTAGAATATTGATCAGGAAATATTTCATTGGCGGTTTGAAATCTTGAGGGTGTGGATGTGGATATTCTATTCTTTCAACACCCACATCCGTTCCCCATTAACTCATGTTTTCATATAGAACAGATCGACATTTATTTATAAGAAAAATTCCATAGCTATTGGTTTTTATTCATCTAATAAACGAATACTATAAGGTATTTGCTGGAAACATTGCATGCGTTCATTAGCAAATAATTGGAAACAATTTTTTGAATGAGAATAATTGTAATTAAGAATTGACTGATCAATATTTAATCGATATGATAATAATTGATAATTCATTCCAAAATAATTGCGTGATAAGGATGTTACAGTTAAATCAGAATTGATCGTTAATTTACACGAAGATTGTTTGTTCCATTGCATTTGATAACGTCGAAATAATTGTTTGCTGGATAATAAATGAATTGGTACATTAACCAATAATAAATCTGTATGATTATAATAAATTGATTTACGAAATGCAGCTAAAAGTGTTACACAATCTTGATTTTGTGTATTAATTGTTCGTGATACATAATCTTTAGCTATTGTAGGAACCATATTAGTAGTTCTTGTTGATGTTAAACAGGGTGTGAGTACGGGTGTTACATAGTCTTGTGTTCATCCACACCCACACCCACATCCTCAACAAGTTTCTCTAGTCATAAAATAGATAAATATTCGATTTATTTTATTTGATCAAAGAGCCCTGTCAGTTTTGTTTTATATCACATTAATATTAGATTTCTTTATATTAAAATATAGATGTATTTCATTTTTTTACCTTTAGACTATTACAATCTACACGTTGCTGAGAAGTGGATGTATTTATATGAATAGATTTCATTGTTATATTTTCGATTGTACTAATCTATTGATCAATGCACAGTGAGAATATTGATTTCAATATATAAATATAAATATATTTCTTTTTAGAGATAAATATTTTTTTTTCGATTATCGATGGTTATACTTCATTTATCAACGAAGAGCACGTTTCTTGCGTATATATTTATATATACTATTTTTTTCATTTTTTCATCAAGGTCACACGAAACTATTATATGTCGGCATTGATAACAGGCACTTATAATCTTCATGGGAATAAGCAAGTTTCTTCAGTCATAAAATAGATAAATATTCGATTTATTTTATTTGGCGAAAGAGCCCTGCTAGTTTTATTTTTTATCACGTTAACATCAGATTTCTTTATATTAAAATAGAAATGTATTTCATTTTTTTGATCTTAGATCATTGTATTCTATTGACCAATAAATACTAGAAATATTCGTGCTGATATGCAAATATTTTTAGTATTTTGTTACGATTGTCGGTCGTTGTATTTTATTTATTGATGAAGAGCACGTTTCTTATTTATATATGTATATATTTTTTTTATTTTTTCGTCAAGGTGGCACGAAATTATTACATATTGCAAAGAATAGTAAGTAAGTATAAGCTGTATGCAAATAAATACGACTCTCTTTTCATTTTATTAGAACAACAAATCATTTCTTTCGATATCGTGCATCAAGGTGACAACGAGGTATTAAATATAACCAAGAATAACATTTACTTAAAATCGTAACATGAATAAACACATTTCTTTTTCGATAAAATAGGTAAGTATCCATTTCATTTTATTTGCTAAAAAAGCTATATACTTTTGTTTTCAATATTCATTATGAAGGTGACAACGAATAATAACATATCACCATCAATTATACATAATTATAACTTGAATTCAGTGAAAAATCCGTGTTTTTTCTCTTGTAATACACAAACATTTTAGTTCCATTTCTTTTTGAACAAAACCTTTTGATTTCTCCTTTTTCTCTGTCCTTAATCTAAGTCATAACATATATAACTACATTTTATTTTTATATTCTAGATAATTATATTCGATTGATCAATAAATAGCAGTTTTGGTGATTTTAATGTATGAAAATATTTATCTTTTTTGTTTTAGATTCTTATGATCGTGAGATCAATGAGCAATACGTCTTTCTTTTTTATTTCAGATGTTTTTTTATTAGTTTACGCAACTTTATTTAATAGCTGAGTTAATTCGTATATGGGAAAGTAAGAAAGGCGGAACAGAAAGCTACAATGTCGGTATCCATACTTTAGAGATACACTTTTACTTCTCGTAATGAACAAACTTTTGAACAATCAACTTTCGATGTAATAAAATGAGAGATTATAGGGACACAAGATGATTTCGTTTTTCGATTGTGTCATTTTTTTCTCTTTCTCATAGAGAAGAGTCTTGCAAGAATAAATTGTTTGTTTGCTTGTGCGCCTGCAAGGTCAAACAAACATTGAAGATCGATTTTCAAGAAAAGACATTTCTGGAGATATTCTCCTGTTCTATATTATCTTTTATCCTCATAATATCTTACATCGTTAAATTTCACGTCTATTCGTTCGTTCGTTTCGGTCCATTGCCTTTTTTTCTGAGCATTATTTTTGTTTCATTTTCAATCTTATACTATTAAGACGCTACGGAGCACATCTCATTTCACCAAAGAGCGTGTGCCGATATCTATGAAGACACAGTGGCGTAGCCAGGATTTTTTGACCAATGGGCAAACTTCTAGTACCTCGAAAAATTCGATGGGCAAAATGGGCAAGATTTTTATTGATGGGCCAAAAAGTTTTAGCTGAGTAAACTACCGAGAACGTATAAAAAGCAGAAAATGAATGAAATGAGAGTCTTATAATTAAAAACATGCATTAAACTTAGACTCAGATCTTAAGCCTAAGTTAAGTGTATTTTAAGTCTCTCGTAATAACTTTGTTTATAACATTTATGTTTAAAACTCAAACATCAAGATCAGACTGACGAGAACTTATTTGTGTATATAATTTCAACATAAAGGGTTGTCGCGAAGTGTTAAATATTTGAGGCAGTCGAAACATTTTTCAAAAAGTTCTCAGAAACTTTTATAAACTATTGAAATTTTAAAAATTTTCGATGATTTTTGTGAGTTTTTAACGACTTTTTTTGAAAATTTTTGCGAAGATTTCTAGAAACTTTAAAAGATATTTTCGAAAATTTGTTCAAAATTTTTCGAAATCCCTTAATAATTTTTAAAAAGTATGAAGAAGTAAAATTTCAATGAGCAAAGGCTTATTATTAAAAATTACAATGGGCAAAACTCCAAATGCAATGGGCAATTGCCCATTTGCCCCCCCCCTGGCTACGCCACTGTGAAGACAGTTTTATAGCATCCATCATCTCTCCTTACTGAGATACACGCAGTTATCGGACATACTTCATCCACACTTACCTTTTCATACTTTTCAAAGAAAAATAATCGATTTTGTTTTTTCTTTTCTTTTTTCCTGTTCAACTTTTTTACTATTCTGTGTTACTTTTTATCTTCATAATATCTCACATCATTAAATTTCACGTCTATTCGTTCGTTTGTCTCGGTCCATTGACTTTTCTTTTTTACATTATTTTTGTTTCGGGTCCCATTTTATAAGTATGATGTCAGGAAGTACCTTTGTTTCTAGAAACTACATGTGTTAAAAAATATAGACCAGTTTTTACCATCCATTTGTCTTTTCTAACTGTTATAGCAAAGATTTATTCTTGTTCATGAGATACACGTAGATACCGGACATACTTAATCCGCACTCACCTCTCCATACTTTTCAAACGAAAATTAGAAATTTCATCTTTTCTTTTCCTTTTTTCTTGAGGGTGCTTGACGATCAGGACGATTGCAGTTGAAGCCATCTGTGTTGATGTGTGTAAAGTAGATATGATGCACATCCATTTCTCCCTCCACCACATTCTCATCCAGCAAATCTCGACACTCATAGACAATCTGACCGATACTCGCATTCTGTTGACAAGTGCGCAAGCTAATTGGCATTCGCATCCATACTCATACCCACCCATACCACACACCTACCCTTAAGAACGATTTGTATAGAGATTTTCATCTTCTTCATCGACAACTACTTTTATAGATGAATTAAAACGTTATCTAGTGAAGAATAAATAGTGTAGTTATAAGACTACCAAGGCCGTTCTTTAGCTCCTTATTATCTGTTCTTCATAGCATACACACTCATATTTGCGCAGTATACACTGATAACAAATGGTAACTTGCTTCTTTTTTATGTTTTAAAAGCTTCAACAAGAAAATTTATTTACTGTGTTGTTTGCGTACATCTATACGTAAGTATGAAATAGTGTGTAATATAATCAATATTTCTAACAATCTTACATGATAATTTCTTGGAGGGAAACGAAATATAAATCATCAAGCACGGATATGAGTGTGGATGTGACTTGGGAATAATACTCGCACCCACACCCACACCCCTCTGATTATTAATGTACGGAAAAAACTAATGTTTATTTTATTTGGTAGGTAAATACGTGTCCGAATCAAGAATTATGGCTTCATCATCAATAGTGAATTCATGGACAGAATGGGGTACATTAGAACTTATATGCGTAGGCACAGCTGAAGGTATGTGTTATCCCGATGAAACTCCCTCGTACCCATGGCATACGGGATCCTCTAATATGCGTCCGTATATTCGTGCAATTTCTGGTCGACGACCTCGTCGTTGTATCGACCAAGCACAAGCTCAGTTGGACAATCTTACCGAATTACTCCGGGCTGAATCGATCGTAGTTGCGAACTCTACAGATGAAATATTCGACAATAATATCGCACAAGTTATGACTCGAAAACAATCATCAATAGGTCATAATACATTAGAAAATACTGATGGGAGAATTATCCAGAAGAGTAAGATTGATGTGTGCCGACCTTTAAAGGCACCAGAGGAGGAGCCGCTTTGTTTTAATCATCAGCTATCTACACCACATTTCAAATCTCAATATCAGTTTGGTCTGGCATGTCCACGGGATGTTTTGATTACGCTAGGTGACACAGTGTTAGAAGCACCGACATCTGTTCACACCAGATATTTTGAATCTGAGTATTATAAACCACTTCTTTATTCATTATGGAAACGTGATTCGAATATGAAATGGCTTCAACCACCAAAACCGACATGTTCACCAATAAAAATGTTCCATGATGTCGATTTCTGGGAAAAACTAAATACAAAGGATTATAATAAAATAACGTTTGCTAACAGTGGTTACAAGACAAATCTAAATGAAAATGAAATTGCTTTTGATGCTGCTGATATGATGCGCATGGGAAAGGATGTGTTCTATAAAAAATCTGCATCAGCAAATAATGAAGGTTTATATTGGCTTCGTCGCACATTTCCTCATCTTCGTTTTCACATGTTGCATTTTCCAACTGATGGTAGTTATCATTTGGATGCTTCCCTTGTACCATTACGACCACCAACGTCAGGTTCACATGGTCTTGTACTTATTAATCAAGATTATCCGCCATTAGCAAGTGAAATGAAGCTGTTCACTGATAACGATTGGCGTCCAATATGGGCACCTTTATATTCGACCAAAGAGGTGCCACCACTCGCATTGTGCACAAGCAACCTTCATATGAATTTACTTTCACTCAGTGATCGTTGTGTAGTAATCGAAGAATGTGAAACGGCACTCTACCGACTATTACATGATGAACTTGGATTCGATGTTATTACATGTCCTCTTCGAGTACTTAATGAATTTGGCGGTGGTCTTCATTGCGGTATGTGTTGTAGAATTGATTAGATCAGGATGCATTTAGTTTTCGAAAACGTTTTTCAGTTACCACTTTTCAATGAGTCATTTATAGATAGATAAAATCTGCTATACGTTTTAAAATAGGTTATGAGGTCCACACACCTCAATTAACTATGAAAATTAAGTACTATCGCCAAACTGACGAAAAGCAAATCAGTACGATTTCAATTATCTAATAAATGATAAAACATTCATTCCTCTATAATGCATTCAAATCATACATTGTTTTTGATATTGAATTAAAAGTGCAGTAAAACTATTGTCATTTATTGAACTTGTAAGAAACAATAAGTGAACAATTTATCAGCCCTGTTTTCATTTTGATTGCTGACAAAATATTAGTTGATTTATTTGCTAAAGACAGTTCTTTGTCCTTCATATTCAAAAAAACATTTTATGAAAAAGGTTTCCCAATTCTGAACTTAAACTCAAAGGCTCTAGACCAACTTTATAGTAAAGTATTATTTTGGAAAAATAGACGTCTCCTAAAAGAAAGAAAAGTTTAACTCAAAGTCTGTCAGAATAAGCTTTTTCTCCCGCAGACTTCATACTTATTTTTCAAATATCGCCGAGAAAAATATCTGAATTCTGATCTATGATATTTCACACTTAGCATAAGATATTTTTCTTAATTTATTGTTTCTCTTATCAATTTTTCTGTCGTTTAAATAGTAACATGGGATATTCGTCGACAAGATTCATGTACTGATTACTTTCCGAATCAAAATTATGAGTCCGAATGTCAATTGGATCTTGACAACTATTATGATAAAACATTATTCTCAAACGTTAATGAGCAAAAGCCTTAAATCATCAATTTACGAATATTCATAAATACTGGATATATTTAATGGCAAGAGACTCATTATATAAGCTATACTACAGCAGCTTTGATTAAAAAGAATATATTGATTTTTTAGCAATAAAAAATATTTCTTGATGTTTCGATCTGTTAGAAGGGTGTGGGTGAGTCGGATGTGGATGTGAGGTGTGGGTAATCTACTTACTATCAACACCCACACCGTCAAGTGAGTTCGTGAATAAGATGTCGCACGTATCGTAAACATATATGAGTAAATTTGATGCATGTGTTTCATTAAGTATGTTATTGGTTGAATTTCTCAACTAATGACGCTCATAGAAACTGTAATTTCGAAACAGTAGAAAAAGACTACGAAGAATTGTTTATAATTAATCGTTTGAATATTTTTCATTAAATATGGATTTTCAACAGAGAGCTGGCGGTGATGGTGTTGCCAATGGATCGGAATCGAATCGCGATCGACGCGAACGACTCCGTCAATTGGCTCTTGAAACAATTAATCTTGCTAAAAATCCTTATTCTATGAGAAATTGTGTTGGAACTTATGAATGTAGATTTTGTTTAACTTCACATAATAATGAAGGTTCATATCTGGCTCATACACAAGGAAAAAAGCATCAATCGAATTTGTGAGATTCTATTTTTATGAAAAAAACTCAATATTTTTAATAGAAAGTCCGATCAAAGTATTTCGTAAGAATTAGTATAGGAAAGAGTTGTTCATCATGAGATTATTCAAGCTTCTCGACATTAGAATAGTAATAAATTGATCAATATCAAAAATTTATCCATATCCAATACTATCTAATATATTATCAGAATTAAAAACATTTTATAAGCTTTACATTTCATAATACTAAACATTGATGATTATAGAGCTCGACGTGCTGTTCGTAAAAATCAACAATCATCTGATATAGTTCAATCAATAAAATGTCATTCTGAAGTTCGTAAATTTATTAAAATAGGTCGTCCTGGCTATAATGGTAAATCAACAAAGTTTTTAATAATATATTTATTTTATTCTTATTATTTTTTTTTCTTCTAGTAACAAAACAGCGTGATCCAAGTGTAGTTTTAATACCATAAAATATTCAAATGATTCATTTATTTTTACTAGATACAAAACAAAAACCACTATAGAATTGCCAAAAATCTATTCAAAATTCTTAAACATATATGTTTTAGATCTTACACGGTTTTCAATAAATTCCAGAGTAATATTTTTTTATTTTTGATTAAAATAAGAATCATACAAAAAGCTGTTGGAAATGAATTATTTGATCAATATTTGAAAAGAAAAAGCATCATTGAAAGAAATAAAGAAGTGCTTATACCGATTGAACTCGACGAATTATCGAAAACAGTTGTAGTTGTTTGTTTGGTGGCTGTTGTTTGTGTTGGTGATGTGGTTGGTAGTGTTGTTGTTAGTGTTGTCGGTGATGTTGGAGTATACGGAATAGTCGTATTGATCCATTCCAAGTAAGAAGTTACTCGAGTATAAACACCAGGATAATCCGGTACAGCACAATCTCTACCGTAACTGATTATACCGACCAATTCCCATGTTTGATTCGCATTAAACATCATCAATGGACCACCCGAATCTCCTTGACATGTATCTAGAACAAATTTGTATTAGTATCATCTTTTTTTGGCAATAGTTAAGTGTTTTGCAACTTCGCTACCTCTGATACTAGATTTTTTTAATAACTTGGATAGTGAATTAAATTATGCAGAATGTATCGAAAAGGAAGATTCGATGGATTTACATGAAAAAATGTGAGTATGCCTATATAGAGCTTACCTTTTTCGCTACCAGGCATTGTCCCTGCACATAATTGAACCGTTGGATCTTCAATAATATGTTGACAATATGTTGTTTGTGCTCCCACTGCTTGAATCGTAACCTGTTGTAGAGTTGTTGAACTGGGTCCTTCCGACCATTTATCACCCCAACCCGCTGCTAACAGTGAAGTACCTGCTATAGGATATTCTCCTGATGTTGCAACAGTACTAGGTAAACAGATTTTGGATAAGTTATCGTTTGATAAATCTAATGCACGATCTAATTTTAATAAAGCAATATCATTTCTGTTTCGTTGGTCGTCGTAATACGGATGTACATGAATTTCTGATGCTGATCTCACTACACCGTCGAAGACATGTAATGAACCAGCATACACCGATATATCCGATGGATTTCGGATGAAATCAACACAGTGAGCTGCTGTTATAATGTATGAATCGTCAATGATAGTACCACCACATTGATAATAACCTTCATTTGCCTGAATCTATAAAGACACAGTAAATTCAATGAAAATAAAACGATTCTTACCTTTATAGATACAGCCCAAGATAGAGTATTGCGTCCGGCATTTTCTCCGTTAACAATACGAGCATTGGCTACGACAGGAAACTGAGAGCAGCCACATGGAGCTTTTGAATCACATGAATACTCCGTTTGGTACGTGATTCGACAAATTAAAAATAAACAACAAAGACGAAAAATCAAAGCGTGCATCATACTGCTACCAACGGAAAAGTAATGAAAACTACACGATTTAAATAAGTATCTCATATCAGTATTGTTATTGCATAAAAGTAGACAAAAATCCCACAAAGATAAGTAAGGTGCCATGATTCAACGGATAGGCGTTAAAGATACACCTACCTTATAATAATATTTTCTACGAATATCATCTCGTTGACTCACAAAGGAAGTCATGTTTTTCATAAAAGATAAGCAGTTATCCGTCAACACATCAACTTGGTTTTTTCTTTTTTTAAATCTTCGACTACTGGGAATAGTCGTTCTTATCATATAG
>CAJNOI010001102.1:0-13691 GCA_905250115.1 Adineta steineri | reverse complement strand
TGCTCCATATCCCCAAAGTTTATCACGGAAGAGTGATGTTCTTTTTGTAGTTATTATAAATAAAACAATTAAAAAACATGAAATAGGAAATGTAACAACATTAAAATAATCATAATCCGTTTTATCACAGAACGAATTTTCCACATAGTAAAGTGATTGATTTGTTTCATATTTATTCACAATTTCATTGTGTATTGGTTGAATTAATGACCATTTTGAAATAAGTCCAATAGCCGCTAAGATCATCGTTAAAACACCGATTATGCACGATGATAAACGAGCTGATCGTCTAGCATTTTTAAATGCTAGATCAATTAATGTTGTATTATATACAATTTTTCTATAATTAATAGATGATAAAATTCAAAAATAAAAAATAATGATATTTACTTTTCTTTAACTTCTTTTGGTTGTTTTTTTTTAAGTCGGATTTTATGAAAAATTTGTAAACCATAGAAAAGTATAACAAGTAATCCTAATAAACAACCAAGTACAATAACTTGTACTCCACTATTTGTTAGATCCTTACACGTTGAACCTGACCACCAAAATTTACATTCACAACTCCATTCACCATTATCAATATCAAAACAATATCCATTACGACCACATGGATTATATGTTGAACAATCTTAATAATTTTAAACAATATAAAATAAATTATTTTAAACTAAAAAATAAATTTACTTAATTGTCCGTTAATAACAACAGCTGTTGTAAAAAGTATAAGAATATATAAACTCATTTGCGTTATTTCACCAGGTTTTTTTTTCTATTTATGAAATGAAGTTTATATCATTCAATAGTATTTATACGTTGATAGTTTTTTTTTTCATTCTGTTAAAATTACTCTGGATGTTTAATAAACAAGAGAGAGAAAAAATATATTTTTCTTCGATTTGATGAATAAATGAAGGAAGCAAACACTTTGGACACGATGAAAAAAAAGGTCTTATAAGAGCTCGGCAACCATTCATTATTTTTTTGTTGTTGCAAAAAAATAAAGACGAAGAAAAAAAAAGTATACGACTGTCGCAATTTATTATTCATACCATTATGCATGCAGTGCCACTAAATGCTTTTATGATGAGCGATATTTTTATAATTGTTATAGAGAAAGAGCGATCGTTTCTTTACATATTTGCGAAAAAATGTCAAGTTGAAACGATTAAGTGGGTCAAGATAAACTTGTACTAAAGAAACACAGGTGAAAAAAAATATTGTAGTAGATTATAAGTTTTAATACGTTGAAAACAAAACGAAAGTCATGAATCTATTTTTTTAATTTTCTCAAATGAAGTTTTGTATAGACTATCATGCATAATATATCATGTTGGTAAATTTATTAATTACAATTTATTTTACTCTCCACACCCACACTCGCATATTGTAAGTTTTTTCAAAGAAATACTTGCCAAAGTATTTAATGATGCTTCAGTGGTTTCTAATAACAATAGAAACTATTTTATCGAATCTAGGATGTTCTTGTCTGATTATATTTAAAAACAATTTCTACTGTTCTGATTAGTTAACAGGTAAAAAAAGTATTATTTAACTTTCTTCTATTTTCATGCAAATTAATATAGAAGTGTTTAGAGTACACTTATTTTTTGATGATTTCGTTGGTAATAGAAAACATTTGACATTTTCAAACAGAATCGTCTGCTGACATGATATAAATGTGGCACAGGTGGTAATATTTTTGTATCAACATCAGTTGATATGACTGAGTGCTAATATGTAAGAAAAATAAGAAAACAATTTCGAAGTAATGTTTCATTGATTAGCATTATACCAAATATATTCAAATTTTCAGATTTATTACAATAACAACAAAAAGAATGACTAAAATTTTAATGTTTGCACGTTGATCTAGGAATATTTAATTCCCTAATCATAATGATCGAATGATGATAAAGATAAATTAATATTTTTAATGCTTATTATATGTGGTATCGTTTTCGTAAGTGTCTGACCATCGTGATACCAATTTTGTATAGTTTCTTTTGATAAGACTATATAAATAAATAAATTTTTTTATAAATAAATATAAGAAAAAACATTTTATGAAATATAAACTAACGCACTATCACCAATATCATCAGACATTGAAGTATCACTATCACTGTTTGGCATTTGTATTTGAGATATTGCTTTTTGCTAAACATAAAACTAATATTAATATTGAATTCAATAATGACTTACCTTTTTTTGTCGAGCTCGAGTATTTTGGAACCATACTTGAATTACTCGTTTACTTAATCCTAAGATATATATAAGTACAATCAATAATAAGAAAAAAAATCATCTATTCGAAGAAGATAAACTATATAAGTTTTTAAATTCATGTAAAATAATGAGTTTGATCTTTGAAGTTATCATAGCATTGAAGAATTGATTTTGTTGAAAATCCCAATCAAATTTTCTTACTTGAGAAGACTCACATAGATTTATCAAACAATAATACTTAATTAGCGCGTAACTGGATGGTGGCTGGAGGGGCCGAATCCCTTCCTCTCCTACAATTTTTTTCTAGTTACGCCATCATATCTAATCTGTAGTATTCAATGATTGGTATTAAACTAAAATTATGGGTTTGTAGAAATCAATTCTTGGGTACCTATTACTTGAGAAATATGATCTAATTCTTGTCCATCTGGATTTTGATCAATTTCAAAACTGGCTTGTAAAATTTGTAATTGTACTTCATTAAATGCTGTTCGAATTCTTTTTGTTTTATTTTGTTTATTATCTAAAGAAACAAAAGGTTAAATTTTAAATATAAATTAATAATTTACCATCATTTTTATCATCATTTCTATTAATAACATGCATTTTACATAAAATATGGCCATCTTCTAAAGAATAATCTTCGCCTGTTGATAATTGTCGTTCACATATATAACATGCAAAACATGTTAAATGATAAATATTATCACATGCACGTCGAATCCAATCATTTGGATGAATAAAACGAGTACATTTTGAACATTTATTTGAAAAATATCTTATATGGAAAATAGATATATTCATAGAATTAGATTTTACTTTATTTTAAATCATACTTATGATAATCTTGTCGACATAAAATATGTACACCTTTTAAAAAACATGTTGACTGTTCATCAAGTACAATTTGACAAACTGAACATTGTAAACATGTTTCATGATAAATTCTTGAACCAGCACGTAAATAAAATTCATCTGTTATACCTAATTTACAAGCACTACAGAGAAAACAATCATTACCATCTTTGTAAATCTTTATAGAGAAATAGAAAACAACGATAAATAAAAAAAAATCTTTTTTTCTTCTCCTATCTTTTACTTGTTTATTTAACGAAAATAAATGAGTTAACTAAATAAATAATTCATCAAAAGTTAATATAATACAAACTGAATCATTTCATACCTTCTTAACACGTCTATCATCCATTTTAGATGTACTAAAGAATTTTTATCCTTTTTGAAAAATGAAAAAATTTCTACTGATTTTTATAATAATTAACACTCTTAGAAAAAAAGAAGATAAACAATTGAAATAAATATATGGAATTATAGACAAGCCTTTTCCTTTCCGGTTTCGAATCCTACTGTGAAGTGTAGGAGATATAAACATGAATTAAATCAATTTTTTTGATTTAAATTGAAGCAATAAATAATATGTTGTTTGTCCAAATAAATGAAATCAAATATTTTGAAAATCTACTTAAAATTAAAACCAAAAATGAATGAAAGATAGTTAACAATCATATGTATAAGATAACATCTCATGCAAATCAAAAATGAGCCCATCTGGATTCCGGATACGAACATTGAACTAATTGAAAAGAATATATCGACATAGAGAGAAACAGTGACTAAACTTAGTTTTGAATAGGATATAATTATCAATCATATAAAACAAACTTTTTTCTTTCTAAAATGAAAGAAAGATTAATTTGATGTTCATCTATTTATTAATTCTTTTTTAAGAACAAATCCTGAAATAGTTTAATGAATCTTCTTCATATATTTGTCTTACTAAACAATTTAATATGAAATAAAAAATATGCTAACAGAACAATCTTTTGAAAATTAATTGCATTCATTATAACTAAGGATATATGCCATTCGTATTAATATAATTAAGTAGTGTTGATTCTCCGAAATAAAGTCGAATAACTTTTTTTATCTTAAAAATATGTTCGATTTAAAAGAATTTTAACGGCAATGATAAAAATATCTTATTTAGAAGTTATTATAGCTGTTCAACTGAATAATAATAATAGAAAAGTAAGAACAGTTATCCATTCTTACTTAAATTAAATTTATTTATTTAAAGTATGAAACAGTAATTGTAAAAATTAAAAAAGACAATTATTTTCTTTTCCATTTCCATAATGAATTTTACATATAGGATTGCGCACTATCATTAAGAGAAATAGAAGTGATCATAATCGAAATAAGAAAATTTAATAGATTTATTTCAAACTAAATTTTGAAGTTTCTATATATCATCATTTACACATTTTTTGACAATAACAGGAAATATTACATGCATTATTAAATGTTTATTTTTCTGTAAAAATTTCATGATTTACAAATTGTGCAATTTAATTTTAGCATATCTAGGTTTCTTAAAGAAGCTTTAATGATAAGACTTTCTATAAAAAGAAAAAAATAATATTAATATATCATAAGGAGATCATTTTTGTAAGCTATCTAAATTTATTAACAGTCTGACTATCATTATATACTATGACGATTAAATGTCCTAAGAGTTAGATTGATAATGTAGATAATAATATATATATCGAATTGAATGAAAACTTAACCTGGTAAAGAAATTATCAATTAAAATTTCATCTGATTATAATATTTATCTTTGAAATTGTTATTAAAAACTATCTATATTAATTTCATACTAGCTAAATAATGAGTCTGCAAGTAGTCGATTCATTTAGATCAATATATTAGAGATTACGATAAATTTCAGTACTCTTTCAGATTAAGGACCATTCATACAATATTACGATAGTCTACATATGAATTTGAATACATTCTTGGGTTATTTGAAAAAAAACTCTTTCATTTTCATATATTCTATGCCTACATTTTCATCGAACTTCAATGCGCAAGATATATTTTAACAGTTCAACGATTTTCTTGTAAAAGGACATTCAATTTACAATTTAATTAACAAAAGAAAAAGTCATGTTTTTTTCTTATAATAATAGCATACGCGTAACTAAGTAAATGGTTTATACACAATTGTTTTTAAAAAAAACTTGTTTACTACATTTATATATTGAAAAAATCGCACTAAAACTAGGCAAAAAAAATTATTAATTATTTATATATTTTATTGAAGTGGCTTTATAATTAAAGAAAAAAAATAGTTTTGTATTTTTCTCTCTCTCGCCTCTTATTGTTTTTCAACAGGACAACTCATATATAAATATCGGAGAAAAGTTATTGTTCAAAAACATAAAAATATGATTAAAATTTTTATCTTCGCTACTCTTGTAAGTTATTTTGTTTTTCTTTTAAATAATATGGAAATACAATTTCTTCATAGATCCATGTGGCCATTGCTTCGGGTCGTGATATGCGTTCGATGCGAAAATTCCCGTCGAATCCAATGATGCGCCGTGGTCCAACAGTCGCTGTTGAAGATTGGTCATCAACATTATGTGATAATGGAACTTTAGCTGCAGCATTTCTGAGTGAAACTCAAAAAATGATAACTTCTCTTGAAGCAAATCCAGCATATAATAACGTTCTTCAGGATCATGCTCAAACAATCGCATGTCTTAAAAGTGCTACTAATGCAAATATTCTTTCATCAAATTGTAGTGAATATTTTCAACTTTTTCAAAATGCTCAAAATCTTGATCAAATAGCTCAACAACAACAACTCGCATATGAAAACAATATCGATAATCTTTTCAGAAAAGTTCTTAATGCAGTTGCTGGCGTTCGTGTTTCTGCTAATGTTAATTTTTAAACAAAAATATTGTATCTTTATTCAAAACTAAACATTTATTTTTATTTTAAACATCAATAAGCATAATTTCATTTACAAATTAATTCTATTGAAATAAAACATAAATATTATTTTAAGTACTTAATGTCGTTCTTTTTTGAGTTTACTTTATCTTTTTTTAATATTTTAATTCGAAAACTTGAATAAATAATAAAACATTTCATCGTTCTCTTTAACTTAATCTATGTACTAAGTCAATGTACTTCTTATTTAAAGTATGGTGACGACGACATCTTCTTTCGTAAGTTAAATGATAAGAAATAGAGGTATATTTCTTTTACGAAATATCTTAATGAAGTAAACAGAACAGGTTAAGAACGACTGTATTAATCATTTCAACGATTACATCTTGCACTTTACCTGCATATCATCAAAACAAGCAAATAGCGTATCAAAATGGCTTCTATTCAACGCGTAAACAATTTTATCGATGGTAAATTCGCACCAGCAGAAAGTTATTTGGATAGTTTTAATCCAAGTACTGAAGAAGTTATTGCTCATATAGCAGATAGTTCACCAGAAGATGCTAATCAAGCTATTGAAGCAGCTCGAAAAGCGTTTCCTGCGTATGAAAGAAATTTTTTTTTAAAATAAATTCTTTCTTTTCTCTTTATCCAGATGGAGTCGACAAACAGCTACAAAACGAGCATATTATCTTAATAAAATCGCTGATTTGATACAAGAGCGTTTAGAAGATTTCGCACGTGCTGAATCATTAGATCAAGGTAAACCTTTATCATTAGCACGTACGTTGGAAATCCCACGTGCAGTTGAAAACTTTCGATTCTTTGCACAAGCTATAACACAAAGTCGTGAAAGGTAAAATATCATTTTCTTTTATCGAAATAAAAAAAATCCAAGAATAATCTAATTTAGTTTTACTCAACATGGAACAGTGCCTAATGCTATAACCTACACAACACGAAGTCCAGTAGGTGTTGCTGTATTGATTAGTCCATGGAATTTGCCTCTATATTTATTAACATGGAAAATAGCACCATGCATTGCATTCGGTTGTACTTGTGTTTGTAAACCAAGTGAATTTACATCAGTTACAGCTGGTATGCTTGCTCAAGTAATGCAAGATATAGGTATGTATTTATGTTGAATATCGCGGTCGACGAGATGCTCTTAATTGATTTATTAAACGTTTTTCCATATCAGATGTCGTACGATTTTTATCTTCGAATGTTTCTAATTCAACAATATTTGTAAAGGATGTATTTGTATCAGTAATCATAACTGTTGGTAAATCTCGTGTATAATTATCGGAATCGGTACTTGCATTATTTAATAATGGATATCGTCGTTTTTTCGATATTAAATTATGTAGAAATGATCGGTTTTGATTTGTATTTGTTAACAATTGCGAAGAATTTAAATTCATATTTGAATACGAACGAATTTTTATACTAAATTTTTGTGAAGATTTTCCTATTGGGAAATTTTCATCGCGATTATCAGTTGAAATACTATGTCGTACATATTTCTTTTCTTGTTTCTAGAAGAAAAAAAGAAAATTATTTTTTTTCTTTCTAATTGATCTAAATTTTACTATTGAAGTATTATCACAAATATTTAATAAATATTGATTTTGTTTATTTAATTTATTATCACTGAGATTTTTTGGATGTTGTTGTATGTCGTCTTTCTTAGGATTGGAGATTAACGGTGGTTTTGTCATTGCTTTTATAATCGAATGTGTTCCATTGAAATTTAATGATAATTTATTGTCTTCATAAAATTTTTGTCGCATTGATGTTTGAGTTTTTATAGCAGCAAAAAATTGTTCTTGTTTAATTGGTGAAAATAATTTTTCAATTGGAGAAGATGGTTTCGATGATGAATGATATCGAAAACTTTGTTTTAATTCATTTAATTGTTTCGTTGTTAAATTTACTTGACTATCATAGGCATGATGATGAGATTCAAGTAATTTTTGTATTTGTTTTTTTCTTTGATATCTTGTATAAAATATTAAAATAATTATTAAACAACACCAGATAATAATAATTGATAATAATATAATTATGAATCGAATAAATATATTTTTAAATGATTCTCCTAATAAATATTGATGAATAAAATTGTTCGTCATATGAACATGTGTTATTAATAGCTTCAGAAAATATATTTATCATGAAACCAATCTTTTCTTCTTATTAATTCCACATGAATAAAAATAGAAGTAATACTTTTGTTAATAGCATGCATGGAATCATATAGCAAATTCAAGTTATGTTGAGATGTACTTTTTAGTAATAAGAAAACGAACCAAAAGTGTATGTTAACATACATAATATTCCTCTTTTTTTTGATAAAAATAATGACTTAAATTAATTAAACTTGTCGCATATACTCGCCTAGCACTTTAAAAAAAAGCTTTTAGCATAATCCCATCAGGATTAATATGTGAAACACGATATCGAGTTGCTAGTAAAAACCTCGAGAAGAAAGAGGATTTTACTACAACCTGATAGGTAACTTTCCGTTTCCTCTCATGTCTAGAATAAACTATTATTTTCAATATAAAAAGCATGTCGATACTCAAGAGTACTGGCTAGATAATAGAAGTATATACTAATTATTTTGATATTAGCGTTTTTCTAAGAAAATGTCACTTTAAACTATTATATACATAGTACTTATTTTTATCTTTTTTTTTGTATAGAACTTCCTCCTGGTGTTGTGAACTTTGTATTCGGTCTTGGTCCACGTGTTGGTCAAACATTAATTACTCATCCAAATGTCAATGTTATTTCATTTACTGGTAGTACCATGACAGGTTATCATATTAAAAAAGCAACAGCTGGTTTATCTGTCAAATTATCTCTTGAAGTAATATGAAAAAAGTTTCTTCTAGCTTATATTTATAAAAATAATAATTGTAATTTCAGATGGGAGGAAAAAATGCAGCTATTATTTTTGATGATGTTGTTCTTTCAAAATTGCTTCCAGTTTTAATAAGGTATTTATATTGAATATATATATTTGCTATTAATTAATAATATTTTTAGATCATGTTTTTCAAATTCTGGTCAAATTTGCTTATGTACAAGTCGATTATATGTTCAACGAGGAATATATGATGAATTTCTTGCAAAATTTATTCCTGAAGTCAAGTATAATAAGAATATTTTTGTTTCTATTTAAAAATTTTGTTTTTTCATTAGAAAATTAAAAGTCGGTGATCCATTTAATGAGACGACAAATATGGGTCCCGTTGTTAGTAAAGAACATAAAAATAAAATAGAAAAATATTTTGAAATAGCCAAACAAGATGGAAATGAAATTATAGCTGCAGGTGAAATGGATGCGAATATAAAAGCAACAAATAAGGGTTATTATATAATGCCAACAGTAATTTTAAATGTTGATGATAAATCAAAATTAATGACTGAAGAAATTTTTGGACCTGTTGTTTGTATTGTTCCATTTGATACTGAAGATGAAGTAAAAATTTGAAATTATGTCGACAATTAATCTATATCAAAAATTAATTTTTATAGGCTATCGAACGTGCTAATAGTACTCAATATGGTCTTTGTGGTTGTATATGGACAGAAAATCTTGGTCGAGCTCATCGTGTTGCTGCACAAATGGAAGTAAGATTAGAGAAATATATTTTTTGTTTTTTTTTGAAAAGTTTAAATTTCCTGTTTTTTTTAGTGTGGAACAGTTTGGACTAATTGTTGGGCATTACGTGATCTTCGAATGCCATTTGGTGGTGTTAAAGATAGTGGTATAGGTCGCGAAGGTTATCCATACTCAGAAGAAGTCTTTACTGAATATAAAGCTGTTTGCATGAATCTTGCCTAATTTAATTAAAATCAAAATCAACTTTTTATTTTTTTAAACAATAAAAACTAAGTTTACATTTATCATTTCAATAAGACTATGAGTGTGAACGGAGTGATAGTCATTCTCTTTATTTGTATCTGTCTTTTGAAGACCTGTCGGTTGTTCACCCTCCCATTTGTTGTATTAAATGATATTATCTACAAGTATATTATTGAAATAATCACTAAATCAAATCACTTATAGTCATTCGAATCGGTTTATCAGTTGTTCCCACAATAACTTGTGCATTAGAATTGAGATCATTAATTAATACTCGACATCTATTACATGGATTTATAATTTCAAAACGATTTCTATCTTCATCAAATCCACGTAATACTACTATTGTTGCTAAATCTTGATAACCATCATTCATCATTGCTGATATAGCACTAACTTCTCCACATATACTTGCATGTGCTTGAGATGATTCAAAATGAGTACCTGAATAGATACGACCAGATGTTGTACGTAAAGCAGCAGTTATAACATGTACACGAGATTGATATAAACGATGAGATATACGTTTTGCTTCATCAATTAATTCCAAATCATCATTATTATTAGTTAGATTATTATTTATAATATCTTGATTAATTGATCGATTTAATGCTCGATCTAAATCCATGATAATATCTCGTACATTTTCTAAGCCAACAGACATTCGAATTAATTTCTCAGACATTTGTCCGCTAACATCAATTGCATATAATGTTGATCGATGTGTCATTATAGCTGGTGATTCAATAAGTGTTTCACATCCACCTAAACTAACTGCGACTGTACATAATTTTAATGCAAGAAGAAATTGTTCAACATCAGCCTTTTCAATTAATATATAACTACACATGCCTGATGCTCCACCTTGTTTTTTATAAATTTCATGTTGTGGATGTGATGGTAAAGCTGGATAGAACACATGTTCAACAGCTGGATGACGTTCAAGAAATTGTGCTATTTGATAAGCATTTTTCATATGTTGTCGCATGCGTATTGGAAGTGTATTTAAACCACGTCGAACTAAATAACAATCGAATGGTGATAAATTCATATGAAATAACGATTGATTTGAAACTAATTTTTCATGTAAATCTGTTCGATTCATTGATAAACTTCCACCAATAACATCTGAATGACCGTTTATATATTTTGTTAATGATGAAAGACAAATATCAGCACCAAGTGAAAGTGGTGATTGATTAAGAGGTGAAGCAAAAGTATTATCAACAATAACAATTATTGATGAATCATGTGAATGAACAATTGATGAAATTGTATGAATATCAACTAAACGCATAGAAGGATTTGACGGTGATTCAAGCCATACAAGACGAGTATTTGGAAGAAAATGTTGAGTTATAATTGATGGTGTTTCTGATAGATTAATAAATGATGAGTGTATTGACCATCGACTCAAACAATCTCTATAGAAATAAGATATGATGAAGAAAAAAAAGGTATTTTGATGAAATATTCATACTGAAAAATATTTGTTGTTCCTGAATAAGCATCATCAACAATAATAGCATGATCATCTTTTTTTAAAAAAGTTAAACAAACTGAAATTGCAGCTGCTAAACCAGATGAATATGTTAAAGTTGGTTGTGATGCTTTATCTAAACAAGTTAGAGTTTGTTCAAGTGCTTGTCGAGTTGGATTACTCGATGGTTTTTCACCATTTGATAAATATATTGGTGGAACAACACCATTAAGCCATAATTTAACTTCATCATCGGATATACCATCATGATCATGATGAATACATAAGGTATCCATTTTATACAGCGTCGAAAGAACGAAATCAAACAAATGAGTTATATAATGTATTAAAAACACGATAAAAGATAACACATAATTATTTCTTATCTTTGTTTTTTGTTCGTTTAATTTACAAATATAATTCTATGTAAACATACTGTTCAATTTAATCAAAATTTTAAATTAAACTTATTTGTCTATATTTTTAATCCATGTGTTTAAAGCCTCAATAATTGGCATCGATAATATTTAGAGATTGACAAGTAGAGACATCTATCGCATGAGTATGAAAAATTTAGAATTGAAAATAACATTGAAATAATATCTAATTATACTTAATAATATGTCTTCTCATGAATTATTGACTTTTAAATTAGATTGGATAAATTATAATGTATGACTCATCACATCAGTTGAACTCCTATTTCATTCTCATTGTCCCGCGAGAACTGTAGATCTCATTTATGTCATCATATTATCCTTATATATCTATGAATATAATTCTAGATGGCAACTAACGGTGGAATTGATGATAATGAATGGCAGAAATTGCCATGTGATCAGAAAGTTCAACATAAAGTATGTTGAAGAAAAAAGAAATAAACTAAAACTATCAAATTTTTTTCTTTTAAGGCATGGAAAGCTCGTATGACTGGTTATGAAGAATGTGTCACATTATTTCGTACACAAAACTCCGATCAAAGTCCAGAATTTATGAAATATGTTAGTTTAATGAAAAAATTTGTTATTGATTCAAATGAAAATGCTCGTGAAAAAGCATTAGATGCTGTATTTGCTTTTGTTGAAGAAGCAAATATAGCTGGAAAGTACGAATATTCGATATTTTCAATTTAATTTGATTGAAATTTTTCATTTTTTTCTCTTTTAAATAGAACAGTAAATGAAGTTTCATCAGGAATAATTACAAAATGTTTAAATGGACGTTCGAAAATGAAAGAACGAGCATTTGATATTATATTAATGTATATTGAAATTGAAAAACAAGTAGAAATTACAGAAGAACTTGTTAAAGGTCTTGAAAATAAACAACCTAAAATTGTTCAAGCTTGTCTTGAATTACTTCGAAAAGGATTATCGTAAGTTAATAAATCGAAATATCAAATTCAGAGTAAAATTTACTAAATATACAAATAGTTCATTTTACATTTATTATAACTTCTATTCTCATTGAGATTATTACTTAGTATAATGATACCTTATGAATTGTTTCTATCGACAATATGTCACAATAATCTTTCATGATGTTATGATTGATCGTTTATCAGACATCAGATATGTATGACATAATCACAGGCAAATAATACAGAAAATATGTATGATTAATGTTCTCTTACAATTATAAACGTACTTGACAGAAAAATAAAGTGAAACGATAAAACATTCTGACTTTTATTTGATTTTTCTAATAGTATAGTACATCATTAAAAGCATTTCGTAGTTATTTTCCTCTCTCTCTGTAATAAATATATTTAATTTTAAGTGAATTTGGTTCAAAAGTTCTTCCAATAAAACCATTTCTCAAACAAGTTATTCCATTACTCGATGATCGAGATAAAACTGTACGTGATGAATCAAAATTATTAATTGTTGAAATTTATAAATGGATTGGCAAACAAACATTAATGCCAATGATACAAAATGTTAAACCAATCCAAGTATTTTTTCTTTTGAAAAAATAAAATTATTCTTGTTTTCTATTAAAAATTTAGATGCAAGAGTTACAAACTGAATTTGACAAATTAGATTTAAATGGTATTGATAAACCTCGACAAACACGTTTTCTTCGTTCGCAACAAGAGCTTAAACAAAAAATGGAAGAAACAAATATCCCTTCATCTGTTATTATCGAAGATCCAAATTTTGACAGTAAATTAATTCATCATATTTAAAGTATTTATCTATTTTGAATTATTTTAGTGCAAGAAGATTTAGATCCATTCGAAATGTTAGAACCAGTCAATATTCTTGAACGATTATCAAAAGAATTTTATGAGAAAATTGTACGTTTAATTCGAATGAAAAATCTTTCATTGAGTTTTTTTTT
>CAJNOI010001101.1:0-19222 GCA_905250115.1 Adineta steineri | reverse complement strand
CAAATTGATTGATCTTTTGTTTAATATTACAAAAGAATTTAGTTATATGTTAAGGAAACGATTTTTCCCAACAGAAAACGTATCTGAGTTTCAGAAACACTATAGAAAAGTTTTAGTAAGAAAAACGTCAACGAGTATAACACTCGATTAAATGAAAAGTATTCAATATCTTTTTATGTTAGAGTAATGATGTACTAAGATTTTTAATTTGATAGTTGATACTTTTTTTTCAGTCCAAATTATTATATAATGAGATATATCATCTGTCAGAAATATTCTGAGTAATTTACGTTAATGTTGCTGGGTGCGTATCTGATGATAACAAGACAATATACTTACTTTTTTGAAAAATGTTGTGAATCAACTAGAGTATGTAGGTTACTAGGTCACAATATTTACTTTTTTAATTATTTTTTCTGCTATCTCTTAAAAATCTATCTCCTGTCTTTGTTTTGTGGATTATGTTAATAGAATGTGTTTGTGAATATCTATCGTGGCACAATTAATTGCTACAACTACGTTTGAGTACTTGCATGAATAGGTTTCTAAAGAAGTATCATCAATATAAGAATGGATAGGATTTCATCATCAAGTACAAAGTTTACTTTTACATTAGAATACTTATGAGAAAGATCATTATATGTTTTTATATGATTCAACGGATTTCTTCGTTGATAATTATTATTTTTGTGAGTTACATATATGTAATAAGTAGTTTAGTTCTGTTATTCTAGACATCATTTAGTTGATATATCATTTTCTGAAGGAATGTATTTTTTTTGACAAAGATAAATTTCTTTTCTAATATAATATCTTTCAATTTATCTCGTATTTTATTAATCATAATGCATAAATAATATTTCAAGAGTTCTTTTAACTTTGATGAATGGAAGTTGAGAAAAACTTTTCTTTTTTTGTTTACATTATAAATTGTTTCTATATGCTAATAACAATTTACTATTATTCTAGATAAAATAACCAAAATTATTTTACGCAAAGATCTTATGACAAGTTTTGATTAATCTATTGCGTAAATTGTTAGCGTGATCAACAGATTACGTGCACTCGTGTTTTTTTGGTAAGGTACGTAGTTGAGGGTGTTTAGTTTTATTTAACCTATATATAGATATAAGGACAAAAAAGAAGGAATAATTAGGATTTTTATAAAAGAAAAATGCACTATAATTTTTTCTTCTTTCTATAGTAGCAAATTATGATGTCAACAACGATTCCAACAATATTCTCAACTGATGAACATATATCACTTAATCCATCTAATAATACAATGATATGTGCAGGTAAATCAAAAAAATATTTTGTTCATGAACGTTTATTTTTTGTTTTTATTAGAACAATTAATTGGTGAATTACTTGAAGGTCCTTCTGGTCGAATTATATGGGGTGTTATACAAATAATTTTAATGGCATTAGGCGATATTGGTAAGTAGCTACTATGTATATTGAATATTATGAGAATAATACCATTTAATTAATAGGAAATATTTTAACATTAATTGTTCTAAATCGTCGTTTGATGCGTAAAGGAGGTATTAACAATCTTTTACAAGGTCTTGCTATAAGTGATATCGTTGCTCCAACTCTTGCTTGTATTCCACATATTATTTATTATTATGGTCCACGAACAAATGATAGTGCAATAAATTTTATTAATTTATATGTTATGCCTTTAGCAACAGGTGCAACATTTTGTTCTAATTGGATCGGTATGAATTTATTTAATTATTATTAGAAAAATTAATTTTTATTCTTTTTCAGTTGTAACAATAACAAGTTTTCGTTTAACAATTGTTCTTAAACCACTTTATTCTCAACTTTATTGTTCAAGTCGTAATGAAAAAAAAGTTTTAATTATCATATTTTTCTTTAGTATTTTATCAATTACGCCTTATTATTATTATCAATCTCATGCAGATGCACTTAATGTTTTAAAAGTTATATCAGCTATTTTATCCTTATTAGTTCCATGGGTTATATGTGTTATTCTTTGGATATTATTATTACGTATTGTTAATCGTGAAATAGGCTCAAAAAAATCCAGAGAATTTATATTACATTCAGAAATAATAACACAACGTTTAAAATCAAAATCTCGTATAACTAAAATGATCTTAATTATATGTTTTTGTAATATCATATGTCAATTACCTGTATTAATATTAACTATATTAGGTCTTATTAATGATAATCCATGTGGTTATATATCTGCAATATTTTTTGTTTGTCTCCTTTTTCTATCGAATTTATTATTAATTGTAAATCATTCAATAAATTTCTTTATTTATTCATTAACAAATACAAAATTTCGTTGTGCATTAAAAATTATGTGTCGTTATTGTTATTCATATTATAATCATAGAATAATTCAACGACAAATGACATTAGCAACAAAATGTGATGATCAACAACGAAAAGGTTTTCATCAGAAAAAATTAGATTTATATATACGTTCAAATTCAAAAAGTAATGATAGTCCACCTATAATCATTACAATGCGTTCATTAAATAATATATCAAAACAAAATCGAAGGAAATCAGGACCTGTTGCTGTGTAATTTCTTTGTATTTATCAATAAAATTATGAAACGATGTTATAACTGATTTATTTAAAAGCTGAAATTTAGCAAAGAAAACCACAATATTCAAGTTCATCATAACCTATTTCTGTTAGGGTTTAATAATAACAACTTCTCATTATAATAGAAATACGTTTAAATTTCATCAGTCTGCACAGTCAGGCTACGATGACAACTTTTATATTAACCATAATTGATAGTACGCATAAGCGTATTTTATTTACTTATATCATTATTTATATGCGTCATAAACTTTTTATAGAGTGAAGAAAAGGAAGTATATTCTTATTTAAATATGCACTCGTCATACTCATAATACTCTTGAAAAATAGATCATATACTATTTTTATCTAAAATCTACTTGGAGTGCATATAGTAAAATAACACAAATGAGTTTGCAATAGACGTAGTTTAGTAAAACTAATGAACCTGTGAATAGTATGAATAGCAAAAATTCTTTATTCTATTTTATGTACTTAGTATATTAAATTATTTAATATTATAACTAATCTATTTTCTAAAGGCTTCAATTGTCCTTTAAAGAATCGTTCAATAAATAATATTCATAACTTAAAATATGTTATTAGATATTGTATTCTGTTATAAGCTGAAAAAAATATTATTATTATTATTTGATGTTACACTGAAGAGTACAGTTGTATCTTATCTATTGAATCTACCTATTCAAAGACGTTAACAACTGTATCATTTGAATATAATAACGTTTAAAAAATGATGTCAAAAGATTTGCATATCGAATATTATTATTGATGAAGACATGATTTTTTCTGTAAACATATGACTGATATGCATTTTTCTTATTCTATGAAATCTTAGCAGGGTTAATGAAATTGTTACTTATCTGACGACAATATGTTCTTTATTTTTAGTTTTCAGATTTTCTATGTGAAATCATTTAAATACAAGATTAAACTTCAGTGAATACATAAGAGAAATCTTATTTAATCAATCATAAGTATAAAATACGACTGATATCTATATGGTTTTAATATTAAATATATCGCATTATCATTGAAAACGTTACAGTATAGACAATTGATAAGATTAATACTGGCAAAAAGAATTTTCATTATGCAATCGAATGATATTTAATAGTAGCATTCAATTGTACTGTTAAATATAATTTAAAGTATTTCATCCTGCTTTGAAAAGACTGACTGAAAATTGAGTTAATTTTTAATAAAAATGTTTCTTCTGAATATCTCGACATACCTCTTTTGATTAGGTGTATATCAACATTTTTGCTCTTTCACAAAGATGCCTAATATTTTCTTGTGATATTTCCTTAGTTAAATTGAGAATATGTATCAATACTTTAAATGAACTTAACAAAACGATATTTAATTCTGAATTTCGACTTATGTATTGAATACATTTTGAGCTCTTCTTTCTCATTGATTATACGATTAGCCAATAGGAAATGTTTATTAAAGAGGTTCTTATTATATTTATGACGATTAATCTATGGCCGATACAAAACAAACGAAATTGTCTTGTGTGTACGAGATTCTTTTCTTTTTGTTGATAAACTAAAAAGAGAAAATGAGCGATGATCTTATTCAAACAATAATCAATGATGATCGTCAACGTTTTTTACTTGATCTTGAATTTGTTCAAACATTAGCTAATCCTCAATATTTGAATTTTTTGGCTCAAAGAAATTATTTTAAAAATCCAGCATTTATTAATTATTTAAAATACTTACTCTATTTTAAAGAAGATAATTATATAAAATACGTTCGTTATCCTCAAGCACTTTATTTTCTTGATTTATTACAACGTGAACAATTTCGACAGGAACTTGTTAATGCAACGTATTGTCGCTATATTGAAGATCAACAATTATTAGCATGGCAACGACTTCAACGTCGAAAAAATCAACTTTTAAATAATGCTACTGGATTAGCAGCATCATCATCAACAACAAATAATAATAATAATAATAATGAAGCAGAAACACCAAATACGCAAAATAGTACAAATGCAATATCAACATCAACAACAACGAATAATACACAACTTCGTTAGAAATAATAAACGATTATTTTTTGTGTATAGTAAAAACTTCATTTTTTTTCATTATGGATATGAATTTTTTGAGTATTAATTAAAATTCCTTAAATAGGAATTCTATTCTGAAAGAATATATAGTATGTACATGATAACTTAAAAAGTCTATCTTTTCACTAAATCATCTAGTCTAGATTTGTTTTTATGATTATTTATTGTTTTTTTTATTATTTCAGATATATAACTATGACATCTATTGATAGTGGAATATCAGGCTCTGCTGTAACTAATGCACTTATTTTACCTAATATAATCTATCCTGTTATTGAACAACTTGATAAATCTGGTTATAAAGATATTCAAAGTGAATTACGTAGAAACTTTTATCAACTTGAAGAATATTATCCAGGTTTTTCTCATCAATTTCTTCAATCATTTATACATAAACAAATGCCATCATCAACAACAAATATGAATGAATTAACACTTAAATTAGAAAAATATTGTGATAAATCATCATATTGTATTTCATCATCACGTAGTGAACCAGAATTTCATGAATTAAATATTCGTTCGAAAAATCTCAAACGTATATTAAGTCGTATTCCAGATGATATCAATGAAAAACGTGAATTTCTTGAAACAATTAAAGAAATTGCAAGTGCAATTAAAAAAACACTTGATAGTGTAACAAATACATATCAATATTTTAAAACATCTGATGGAAGACAAGCATTAGAGAATGAAAAAAAAGAATTTATTAAATACAGTAAAAATTTTAGTAATACATTAAAAGCATATTTTCGTGATAATAAACGTGATGATGTTTATATCGCAGCAAATCATTTACTTGTTCAAACTGATTATTTATTACGTACTATAAAACTTTATTGTGAAACAGATGCATTGGATGAATGTTTATATCCTTTAATATCTCAACAACAACAAAATTCAAATCGAATCATTCCAACATCACGTTATTCATCAAATAATAGTCGGCAATCATCATCATCATCTTCAGGAAATAATCGACCAATATCATCATACGAAATCAATTATACTTAAATTAGAATATCATCTATGAACTAATATATTTTATTTCCTTCTTTGTATGTATATATGTAAAAAATGTGGGAAAAAAATCGTGCTAAATTTGTCTTCCATATACGTATGTACAGTAGAATTTGTTTTATTATAGAATAAGTAATTAAAAACAAAAAATAATACTTCGATATTTACTTGTTTTATTTTTGATGTATAATCTCGAGATAAAATCACTTCCTATTTACCTTGAATGATATGAAGAGGAATTGTGAATGAGCGAGTCTTTTTTTTTGCTTTGTTTTCAGTTAGAATATAATTAATATTGTTAACTCATATTGACTAATAGATAATCATGGAAGCAAAAAGGAATTATAGATAATGTTATCTGTATTGGAAATGGAAAGACAAAGAGAGAAAAGAAAATAGAAAAATAAGAACATGTGTAGTGATCTATAGTCGTGTGGGCATATGCATCAGCTCGACTTTAATAGTTAACTAATGTTGATATGTGATAAAGAATAAAAGAAAAATAGAACGACGAACGGCAAAGGGAAACAAAAACCCACCCACTCTTATTTTTCTCTACGGGCAAGTGTCACAATAGTAGCGGACTGACTTTTATACTCGTTCTCGTCCTTCTTTTCCTCTTTTCCTCTCGCATTTTCTTTTCTATTGATTCGGCAGTAGTTCTTCACGATCGTACGAATTAAATCTAATATATGACCAAGACGACTATCTCTTTTTTTTTCAGCAGTACGCAATCACAGCTTTTAATACAGTCGATGACATCATTGTAAACGAAAGAAACAGATTTTTTTTCTCTTCTGCTGCGATTATTATATATCATATCTTTATTCAAGTTTATTTAAACAACGTCATTTTATTATCTAGAAAAGATAGACATTGACTTTTAACCTTTATTATTCTATTTTATTCTTGTTAATACTTAAGATTGAAAGACGAACAACGATATAGATAATTTATTTAAATCAGTGAACAAAAATGCCATCCTCATCTACTGTAGATAATCGTACTTTTAAACAACGTAAAAATTTCGGTAAATATCAACTTTTATCTTTATTCAATTTTTTAATCTTTTGTTTAATTTAAGCAACACGCAAAGAAGAAGTAGCTGGAATTCGAAGTAAATTTCCAAATAGTAAGATTTATATTTCATAAAAACAATAAATAATCATTTCATTCTTATTATAGAAATTCCAGTTATTGTCGAACGGTATCATAAAGAAAAAGATTTACCTATTCTTGGTAAAATAACTTTGATTATTTTCATTTATATTAGTTTGTATTTTTAGATAAAACAAAATTTTTGGTGCCACAAGAATTAACAATGTCTCAATTTGTGACAATAATTCGGTAAATAAAAATCTAAACTTCTTAAAAAAAAGAAATTTATTAAGATTAACGTCTTATTAGAAATCGCATGCAATTAAATGCTAATCAAGCTTTTTATTTATTGGTTAATAATAAAAGTATAGCTTCAATGTCGACTTCCATGGCAGAAATCTATCGTGATGATAAAGTAGTTTTTAAAAAAAACAATATTTAATAAAAAAAATTTTTTATTTGTCTTCTTCTATTTAAGGACGATGATGGATTTCTTTATATGACTTATGCTAGTCAAGAAATGTTTGGTGGAATTTATTAAAAAAATGAGCGATTTTGTTTATAATATATATACATATATATGTATTTCTTTTTTCTTCATCTTTGTTGTTGTTGTTATTGTTTGTCTTTGGAATATTTTTTTCCTTTATAAAAACCAAAAAAATAAGAATTAGATGATCTTTTTTTTGCTCATCATACTGAGAGCAACCGGTGAGCACAAAAGAAGAAAGTTTCTATCGTATGAATGGTATGCAATCTAAATTATTTCTTTGACATAATAGCAATATAAAAAAATATCTAATTTTGAATGTGTATTGAAGTATATATTTTTTTTTCTTATGTGTTTTTCTGTTCATTATATAATTATTGTGCATTTTTATTTTCTGGTTTTTCCTTTATATGTGTGTTGTCTTCATTTTTCTTTTTGTTCTTCTTATTGAGATGTATTGATCATAAAACATGTTTTATTTTGTATTATACGAAAAAAGAGAGGGAAATATACATACACACACACATTTGTACATTGTCTTTTTCATTTCGCTGAAAGAAAAAAATTTTTTTTTTGAAATTAAAGAACATAATTCTAATGAGAATACAGATTATAGAAGATTATATATATATATATGAACTTTAGTTACTGGAATTTAATTCTTTTTTTTTCTATCCATCGAAAAACAACAACAATTATTTAGATAAGTTAGAGTTTTGCTCTTGATGATAATAAGAAAAACTATAATTTGTTTCACAATGTACTTTTATTGAAGTTCTGTGAACCATTGAGTTTTTTGCGTTTTAACTCTTTTCTTTTTCTTCAGTGCTAGATTTTATTGTTAAGTAATAGGGATGCTTTCAATATGAAACGTGAGATTATGCCTCATTAAAGATCATGGAAATACGCTCTAATTATAATGTAGAGATCGACTTACTAATATGAGAAAAATGTCTAATATTATAATGTGATTAACAGTGTCATAAATAACATTGCACCAATATAGCTTCATTTTAATATTTTGAAATTATTTGTAATATTTTTTTTCTTCTTTCTATTGACAGAATTGTTATTGACTTAGAAATATAGATTTTCAAAATTTATGTATATATATGATAGTTTGTTAGATAAGTATAATGTTTCATATGACTATGTGTTGTTCAGAAACAAAACAATAATGATCAACCATCAATGATTGATGGAACGATAAGATCGATATCAGATATTTTCCGCAAGTAATAATGATTTATATGTATCAAAATATTGATCTTGGAAGTATTTTTCCGTGATATATAAGACAATGTCTGTTTTTTTTGTGGAATATAAAATAAATAAAGAACTACTTTAAATGTTTTAGATAAATTTAGTGTGAGACAAAATGTTTCACAAATACAATTCATTTACGAATACACTTTCTCCCTCCGATCAAATATCGGCTTTTGTACCACAAGTTAGATATATTAATTATGAATTTAATATAATACGTTATTTTTGTTTATTCTTCTTTTTTTATTAATAGAGTTTCGGTACTAAAGAGGCAACAAATAACTTTTTCCTTGCTCCACAACCCAAAGGTCGTCAACCAGGTGGATCCGGTCCCGATTCCAAAGGAAGCTTAGCTGGTCGCCAGATGTCATTATTTCGCTTTTTTTCAAAAAACACTGGTGCCAGTGGCTCAGCTATAGCTGCTACAGCTCAATCGGTAGCTGCTACAGCTCAATCGGTAGCTGCTACAGCTCAATCGGTAGCTGCTACAGCTCAATCGGTAGCTGCTACAGCTCAATCGGTAGCTGCTACAGCTCAGTCCGTAGCTTCAACAGCAACACAAGCTGTAGCCAATGCAAGTCATGCAGCCACTCAAGCAGTTGCTTCAACCGCATCACAAGCTGTAGCTAGTGCAACTCATGCAGCCACACAAGCAGTCCAGCAACATGGCACTAGTCATGCTGCTAAAAGTCATGGTCATGGTCATGATTCTCATGCTGCTCCATGGGAAGGTGTCAATCTTTGGCGTACACCATACAAAGGTGATACTGATACAATTACACAAGTTAAACGTAACAAAGGAACACTTGATCGTTTTGTTGAAACTCGTACTCGTCGTATTCAAGAATTACAACTTTTTGCATTAGTAAATATTCTATAGAATTCTATTTTATAATTTTAATTAATTCTATTTTTGTAGCGTAATAAAACTAGACCTACTTGGGTAATGATGCCAAGAGATAAAATAATTTTTGCTGCCCAAGGTCTTATAGCTGCTTATGTTATTTTTCAAGTAACAACAAAAGTATATCAACATTTGAAAGCTAAAGATCGTCTTAAACGTAAATATAACTATTTTACTTTATTTATCTCATTTTTTTCTCATTTATTATAGTTATAAAACTACTTTACAAAGACAATGTCGATTAATATATTTTTTTCTCTCAAACTTGTCCACAAAACCAACAACTTCTTCCTTTTCCCTAAATTTTTCTACTTCTTAACTTCTGTTGCCGGTACAAACACCGTTTATTTGTAGCTTTTTTTCTATCAAAATAAAGAGCATAGGTATTAATTTCATATTTTATTAATATATATCTGTTTTAATAACACAAAAGAAAAGAAAAATATGAACCTAGTTTAGTTATGAAAAAAAAATTCATGTTTTAATATTAATGTGGATTATATAATGATGAACTACTATCCATTAATCTAAAAATAAAAAAGAAAGATTTTAATTAAAATTTCTTTTTTTCATTGTTACTTCATCATATTCATTAATAAATCTTGTTTAATTTTTGGTGTTGTTATCCGATCAATTGGCATTTGACAAAAATTAAATAGAGTAGACTTTTCTTCTTGAGATAAATTTGTTATATTCAATGTTATCCATTCACATAATTTAAGTATAGCTGGAAGATGTTCAGTAAGTTCTGTACTATCTAAAATAAATATTTTTCTTTTTATATTACAGAAAAAGAAAATCAAACTATGATTTATTTACTTTGATGAACAAGACGAATAGCCATAGCTAATACATAAAAACAAACTCGCCAATATGTTGTTGAAATAATTTGTCGAGCACGAGCTGATTCAATTTGTGATAATAAATGACGAAATAAATCATCACGAGATAGAATTCCAAGTAATTTTAATGAGGATTGACGCATTCGTTGTAACTGTCCATCAATTGAACGTGCAGTTAAATCGGCTAAAGTTTTTAAATAATATTATTTTTTAATAAAAAGAAATTTTTTATTACTTGATGCATCAAGTGTATAGATTAATTTAAGAACAGTATCAATCTCATGTAAAGTACATAGATTATCTAATGGACTTGCTAAGATTTTAAGTATAAGTTCAGTTAATTGATTGGCAAATTGATAGATCTAAATATAAAATAAGATAAAAGTCTTGCAACAATTCTTGTTTTTTTGAGATATTTATTAAAACAATATTCGAATGAATTTATTATTTTGTTATAAGAACAACAGAGTTTTGTTTCCTTTGTTTTTTTTATTCTATTGTATATTTCAATACTTTTTAAATTGAATAGCTCTATTGTATTCGATCTCTACTTTATAGTCATGTCGACAAACAAAATTAATATTATTTATTTCTAATACGCAATTCAAACTAGCAACATGATGTAGACTTTCTGAATATATACTATAATTTTTTTTATTTACTTTTTCTTTTGTTCGAACATTTGCCATTAATGTTGCAACTGTTAAATCAATAACAAATGCAAGTGTTCGACCAAACATCCATCGACCATTACGACTTGATTCATTATCACTATTTTTAATAAATATAAATATATAGAATTCTTTCTTTTATAAAAATTAATCTTTACTGTAATAAACGTCGAGTATCGATATGAAAATCCATAAGAGGTAATAGAGCATCAAATACATTACTTGATACAAGTAATTGTGCACCATTATTAACTGATGAAATTCTTAGAAGAAGTGCCTAAATTTTATTATTATTTTTTAAAAAAGAGAAATAAATAAAATCGATTATTTTACCATATATGATGAAAATGAATGCCATGTTTTAAGATCAACTGTACCAGATGTTTGTAATGATTGTACAACAGCACAGGTTAATTGACGTAATTCACCTTCGAGGGAACGTAAAAATGTTTGATTGAATGTATTTAATATTACATCTGATGTATCAACTGTTATTAAAGATGTAAGTAGACTTGATGCAGATGACTAAATAACAAAAATTTGATATTTATCTAAGTCTATACAATCGATGAAATATTTGTATTCAGATCTGATCAAGAAGAGATTTTCACGCTAAGATCGAATAATACGACTAAGAAAATAAAAGCCGGACCTATGACGACATACTGTGAAATTTAACGAAGAAATAAACTGCTTTAGATCACTTACAATGTCGTATCTAACAGTTGGAATGGTTATCCTACGCGAGTCGAAATTCGATATGATTGTCATTCAATAACAGCTCAGTATTGATAAACTTAAATTGAAATTTAAAATTCGTAACATCTTCATACAATAGAATCGCTCATAGAATTCTTATATCAAATTGGACTGTTAGTTTACTTAATTGAAATCGAGATTGAATAAATAGTATTTATAATGATTTTCACTCGATTTTACTATACAATTTTAGTCAATTAACGGATTATGAGCTATAGTAAAATTTCTAGTAGTGAATATCTCTTAATTATGAATAGTTTTCGATCCGACGAAGCGATTGTTGCCGGAAAAGCCTCTCTGTCTAACATAAACACCCTTTAGCGGTCTCTTATGTTCTTCTGAACTCCTTTCATTTCTATGATCTATTTCTTTTGCACTCCGACTAAGTGCATTTTTTTAATGATTTTACTACTAGAAATGCAATATTAAGATTGACATCACGATATGAGCTTACTTTATAAGAAGAACTATAATCAACTTATAATAAGGGTTTATTACAGCGTAGATTAGCTAAACTCTATAAAGTGAATACTTTTGAACGGTTTTACTGTAGTTTTTTTTTCGAAGACTTACTCGAACAGATGGTACACTTAAAAGTGCATCATCATATATGATAGTCAATAGATTATGATTTTGATGAATAGCATGATTAAATATTCTTCTAAGATCATCTTGTTGTTGTTGTTGTTCAACATTTTCAATAATTTCAATAGATTGAACAATTGCACCATAAATTGCTGCTCGACCTTTCGATGTAAAACGTTGTTGTATAAAATCAAATAAATTTTTTAAAATAATAATTAAATTTGTTCGATATTCTCCAGTTATATTCAATTGTTTAATTGATATAATTGATGTTAAAAATATATTCATTAAATGACTTGTTTGTTGATCATCAAGTATAATATTTGTTTGATTAAAAATTTTCTCATATAAATAATTACATAAATCAAATGGAAATGTTTTTATTTGATATAAATTAAGATAAAGTATTAATTCAATTAATGAACGCCATGCATCAATATGTGAATTTCTCCAATAAAAATCAATTTGTTCATTATTTAATTCATTTGCATAAGCAAGAATGATTTTACAATCATGAATATAATTCTCTTGATTATTATTTATTTCATTGATTAATTCATTATTATTATTAATATTATTTGTTTGTTGTATTGTTTTGATTTCATTGGATAAAAATTTTCTTAATGAATCTAAACGATATAATTTTAAATTTGATCGTTCATTATATTGACATGCTTGTAAAATATTATTTATTTTATTTAAATCAATATTTGGTGTTTTTAATTGTGATGTTAATTGATGATCAATTTTATTATAGGATGAATTTAATAATGATAATGTTAAACGATTTAATTTTATATCAATTAATTCAAAAAGTAAATTTATTGTTGTATCAATTAAATTTTTTGATATTATTGTTGGATGATTTGTTAAATGATATAATTCATGTGTTATAAGACGTAATAAATATGTTTCAATTGAATGTTTAAATATATTTGATGATGTTTTTAATGGTAAATATAATTGGATTTGTTTTTGTATGAATATATGTTCATGAAGAATATCAAATGTTATTTTAATTATATTTGAAGAATTATTTGTACATAAAAGATAAATAACTTCATAACATAATGGAAGAGTTTTTTGATAAAAATCAATTTTTAATGGTGATAAATCATCAAAAAAATTTAAAATTGCTTGAAGACAATTATTAACACGAGAACTTTTACCAGTTAATGTATAATAAGAATCAATTGGTTCAAGTTGATGTTGACGAGTAAAACCACAAAGATAATGACCAATATTTGATTGAACTGATTTTGTTAATAACCAAAGAACAGTATAACGCATTCGAGCTTTTAAATCTAACAATCAAAGATAAAAAGGGATATTATTGCGTACAGATAATTACGAAAAAAAATCTACTCCGATAGTATCTAACGACTCGATTTGATCCTACTCCTGCCGGATGCATTTTCGAGTTCATCCAGAGTTCCACCGTTGCATAGTATTAGTGAGAAGGCGATCCTAGGCGCTGATAGACAACCGTCGGATTTTAAACTAATTTTGATGACGAAAAGAAGAAAGACAACTACTAAGTAACAGAGGATGATAATCTGAGATAGATCATAATTCAGGTATTAGTAGTTACACTAGAAATAGTAGTAAATCTCACTAACTAAATCGATCTTTCTAGGAGAAGGAAATATTGATGTATCTATTATTACAATCTATTTGTACCTCATTAACTAATTCATTGAAGTTGATAAGGATATAGGATATTTATCAATCCATTTACTTTATGAAGAGAATTCTATAAACAAAATTGTAGTACAATTTCGTCTGCTTTGAAAATAGATTGGACTTTATTAATTTACAGAGTTATCGATGTCGATGAAACTAAGATAATAATCTAATTCTTTTTTTATCTTACCATTATCATCTACTTCATTATTATTATCTGGATCAGGTTCTGTAAATTCCAAACATCGTACTAAACCATATCTTAATATAGCTTTTTCTTTCTAGAAAAAAAATACTCAAATAATTATTTCTTTTACTAAAATCAAATAACAATACATGTTCTTTTGGTAAAAGTCGAAGAAATGGTTTTTGTAATTTATCTTCACTTAATGTTTTTGCAATTATTGATAATGCTTGATGTGCTAATTTTGGAAAATAATCAATCATATCAATTAACCTGATAATATGATATATAATAATAAAACTATAGTGAATATTAGAAATAAAATATTACTTCATTATATTTGGAAATAAATCTTTTGTATTTGCATCTGTTACAATACGTTCAATTGGTGTTTGACAAAATGTAAATGTTGATGATTTATCTGTCTGTAAGATTTGTTGACTATTGATTGTCACTAATTCTAATAAGTCAATAATTAATATTAAACTTCTGGAAAGTTCTTGTTCACCTATATAAAATAATTCTTTTTTTGCTCTAATATTCAATAATTAAAAGTAAGTCTCTTACCACTGAATGAAACATATTCAGATAATTTTTCACAACCATCAGTTATTAATGTAGTTAACTAAAAAAAACAATATTGAATATTATTAATTCGTCTTTATTCTCGAAGATAAACAAACCAAATTATAAAGTATGCCACCACGAAGTAAATCATTCACAAGTAATTCACCTGGTAAAACATTATTTGCTTCATTATTATCATTTGAAATAATTTGATTTGCAAAATAATTTATCACAATATCATTTAATATAATTAAAACACTTTCAGCTATTTGCCACTGAAAAGAAAACAACAGATATATCACTAGTATAAGAAGAGTGTCGATGAATTAAAATACACATACTTTTTCTTGTATTGATTTAAATGTTCTTGTTGGTATTTTAAGTAAAACATGATTAACAAGAAAAACAACACAATAACCTAATGTTCGCATATCTGCATTTGTTTTCAATTGTTGTGTTATAATTGGTTGAAGAAATTTTAGAGATGATTTTAAAAATGTATATTTTTGTGATGGAACTTCAAATTCTTCGATTTCATAAGCCATTGCTGGCATATCAGAATTTTCCATTGGTGCAAATAACTTTTAAAAATAAAAGATAGAAACATTCAATACAAAAGAAACATTTTTTTCTTACATCGATTTCTCCAATAATTTTCCAAAAATGCATTGCTATTTCAGGTGTTTTTGTAAATGCTGATAAAGTATTAAATAATGCTGCTTTTAAATCAAGAGATATTCGACATGATAATAAACCAAAAAAAGCAGCAGTTATTTGCCATTGTGGATGTTCAAAAAAACCAATACGAGATACTTCATCCTAAAATAATATGAATTTTATAAAGAAGAAAAACAGAATGGATTTTACTTGTGATGCAATAACTTCAATTAGATTTAATACTGCAATAAGTGCTGTAACTTCTTTTGGTGCAATAGTTTTTATTGCTGATGGTGATGGTGCTCCACTAAATGATGTTTGAGGTTGATGATTAAGTAATGTATCTGGACGATATGTATTACGATAAAGAAGAAATGCTTGAAATATTCGATTCCAACATGTTGGTCCACCAGTATCTTTTAAAAAGTAAATAATAAAATTGAATTCATTTTTGAAATTTTACCTTTTGCAAATCGTAATAATTCAAAACAAGCATGAGCACTAGATTGTGTTGAAGAAATACCAGCTAACATATGAATATAATGACAATAGAGATAGGCTGATAGAGTTCCACCAGCTGATTCAACAAAATTGGCTAATGCAACCTAAAAAAAATGAAATTAGTCATGAGTAATATCTAAAGCTTTTAACTTGTTTTCTATTCTTATTGAATATAAGCATCTGACGAAAAATCTTAGGTAGTCTTTCAATTTTAATTGGATATCAATCAAAAGAACAGAATATTAAATTCATGTTCTGCGTGTAGATATTTACTTGTTGTTGTGTTGGTGATTGTAACATCCTGTGTCCAGCTAAAGCATCAGCAGCAATCCAAAATTCTTCACTCAAATGTAAACCCATATGATCATTTGCATAGAATGTTGAAAGCTTAAATGAAAATGAAAATTTTTCTTTTTAAACTTGTTTATATAATACAAACCAATTCAAGAAAATATTCATAATCTCTTTGTAAATTATCTGGTAGTGGTTTTCTAGCACGTTCACAATCTTCAATCATTCGTGCTGTATCTTCAGCTTGTACACGTAATTCTTTTAATTTAAATGGTAAATAATAAATAAAATCCACAAAAAGCATATGAAAACGTCGAATTAAAAATTCCTTTATCAACAGAAAAAAATCAATTCAATTTAATATTATGTTTTTATAAATTTTCTTACTTCCTGTTCAAACAGAGAGCTTTTAATAACTGTTTCTGATAAAAAGGCAAATACATGTGCTTCAACAGCTGTATCTGCTAATGCTTCAATATCTTCTGAATAGATATGTCCTGTAAAAAGAATGGAAATTTAGTTTGTTTGGTATGAAAATCTATATTATAATTACCATCTGGTAATGTATGTGAACGTGCTCGTAAAATAATTGCCCAAGCAAGTTGACAGACAGCTTTTAATTCAGGTATAATCCAACGTTCATCATTTGATAATAGATCACGAATAGCTATTAATAATGCTGGATCAATAGGTGATGTAGATGTTGTTGTATTATTATCTAATGGACTTAATGGTTGATCTAAATAGATTATTCTTTCAGAAAAAAACAAAAAAGAAAAGAAATCTTTTCTCAACCTTCTTGTAAACTAAATTGTTGATGTTTTGAAGTGATTATTGATGATGAACCAGACATTGTATCATTTGGAATTGTTAATGCTAATGTTATACCATAAAGAAAGGCTCCAAGAATATATAATGTTGATTCATCAATAATTCCATCGTCTTGTACAGTTGAATATTTAGCTAAATAATTAATAATTGCAAGTAAATGTGATTGTGTTAAACGTATTTGACAACTATATAAAAATATTGATTTAGCTTGAAATGATCGAATATGTTTTATTGAATCTTGTACACGTCGTCGATGTTTAACATTTCCTAAACCAGCTTTGGAATATAATTTTTGTTCTTCATTACGTATTTGAAATGTTATTAATTGTTCAATTATATTTTCAATTAATCGTTGTTCAACAAGTTCATTTATAAAATTCGTACAAAATTCAATTGATCGAGGTATTCGAAGTAATGATTGAAATGTTCGACCATTTAAACAAGCCATTAAATAAGCTAAACATGCAGCTAAACGTTCTTTTGATTCATAATATAATTGTACCGCTAATAAACCACGTGTACAATCAGGATAATTTGATTGTAAAGATTCTCCTTCGATTAATAATAATAATGAATCATATTCATTTAATTGAAATAAATCACTAATAGCAAAACATTCATCAATAAATAAACGTGGTAATTTTCGACGATCCGTTAATGAATCGAATTGAATACCATCGAGATCAGCACGTGAAAGAATATTACGTTGAACAGCATTTTGTGGCTAAAAAAAAAAAGAAAATTTAAATTAATAGATAAATATAATATGATATTTTACTGAATTAGTGATAATATTAAGAAAATTGCTTTTATTTGAAGTAATTATTTGAAATTTTTCTGTATCAATTAGTTCATTTGATGTTAATAATGAACGAAGTGTATCAAATAATGTATTAAATGTATCGAACATTTTTCTGAAAGAATAGATTAAAATTAATATGATTATTTTATTTCTTAGAAAAAAAGAAATTAATTTCAACTGTAACTGTTTAGAAATTCAACCACTCAAAGAACGATAAATATCCTACCAATGAAAAGAAATTCACTTTTTAAAAAGTGGGCGCTGGTTGTCTTGAAATTGTTTTTCATCAAATTAATAAAAATGAACTTAAAAGTTAGCTTCTATGAATTGTGATGTTCATTTTACATAAAGATCATTAATATGTGACTGTAGTATGAAAGAAAAGTAGGCCTGTCACATTACTTCTTACTTTATTACTTATTACTTTATTACTTTTTTGGTTTATTCCGGATTAAAAGATATGTGAATCATGATCTATTGTAAATAGTGATTTGCATACTCTTTGATTCGAGCTAAGTTAAAAAAAACCCAAAAAAGTTGTAAAAGTAATAGTATGATAAGTAATAAAGTAATCTGAGTAATAAAGTAATGAGTAATAAGTAATGTGGCAGCCCTAGAGGAAAGAACTTGATGTATTTGTAATTACAATAGCTGAGTCGTTAATTGAGTATGGTTTCAATCCGAAAAAACGATGATATCGAAATTTATAAAGTTCTTATGACACTTTCAAATATCATTGCAATGAATTTAAGAATCTAGACAAACAAAGAGAATCGTGATAAAAGTAAATAATGATGAGCAATATAGTTTTTGATAGGTAATATTGTCAAAAATGACTGTGAGATGTAAGTAATATAACATCCGTCATATCAATAGATTGAAATGAATCAAATTTAATACATTAATTTAGGATATCAAGTTTAATTAACAAGAAATCTTTTGTCTGAAAATAGTACTGAAACTAGAAATTGTTTCTATTAACTAGATTATATTGTTTAAGAGAATAAAAACCAGACTGTACGATTTGATATCTATATTTCAGTTGTTTTTGTAATTGAACTTCGATAATTTACAAAAAGAGATGATATAAAATGATTTAAACAAGTTTACAGTGACATCTATGTTCATTTATATTGATAGAAATATATACCAGAGGAGTTACATAGTTGAATATTTTACTTATGGTGAGAAACAATAAAATTTAACATTATTCTCGTCTCATTGGTGTTAGATAATAACTATGGTATGTTTAGTATTTTATTCATAAAAACAAATCATTTTATTTTAATGAATTAAATAGATTCTTTCACGTACTAAAGCAGCAGATGATCCGAAGAAGAAAGGTGCGACACAAGCACAAGATAAAAATAAAAAGAAATCAGTTGAAGTCGAAGA